>PVLA01002510.1:0-265182 GCA_004027455.1 Hydrochoerus hydrochaeris
GTTTCAATGGAGTTTTTAATTTCCTGATATTCTCTTTGGATCTGTTTCATATATTCTAGGTTTTGTTTATATTCTTCATCAAAGGCTTCTCTCCTTTCTCTGGGTTCCTCTATTCTTTCATTTGTGCCTACTTGAGGATTACCCAGGACTTCTTTTATTAGTCTTCTTATATCTTGCTTCACCTGAGTTAGAATTTCAGATTTAAATTCGACAATGAGGTCATGGATGTATTTCTTTATTTCGATGAGGCTGTCTCTGACATTACAGGTTTGCTGCTCTCAACCTCCTCTGCATTTACCTCTATTGAACTCACTTTCCCTGTTTCCGCAGTTGGGGACCTTTTGCTCTTTCTCTGTCTTGTCATGTTTTCGGCCCCCTTCAGATGGGTGGGTGGTGGAGGTCTCTGGGCCTTTCATTTTGCTTACAGTCTTTCTGCAGCACACTTGCTAGGGAAGTACCGCCACTCAGTCTGCAGCGGATCTGTAAGTTGCAGGCTGAGAGCTGGCTCCTCCCCCTACACCAGTCAACTAGCTAATGCTTCAACAGGTTTGTGTGTTCCCTGGGGATGCCACTTGCCCAGGAAAGCCTCTTCCCTGGCTATTGGGTTTCAACCAGGGGCGCGGCCCAGCCCGAGCAGATCCCACCAATCTGCTTTGGACTAGGAGTCATCAGCGGACACTGCCTAGGACCCCGATTCAAGCCGGCCCTGCCCAACTCCAAAATGTCGCCCAGCCAGTCCTCCCGGTTTGGGGAATCCAGTTCCCATCTCTCACCAAAGTTCGTGCAGCTCGACTGGCTGTTTCCACTCCCCGTCTCAGGGCCTCCCTCAGCCGAGGGTCTGGAGCTCATCAACCCCCGTTCTCGGCAGGGCCGCGATCTCAGCTTGATCGTGAGTCACCTGAATTTAAGACGGGCTGGTACAGCCATCGGGGCTTGCCCAGCTCCAGCCCTCTGTCTGTGCTTCTTTTTCTTCTTTCTTTCTTTTTTTCTTTTTCTTTTTCCTCAGTTTCTTCCTGAGTCATGAGAATACCTCTCCTTTTGTTTGGCTTTCTCCATGTTGCCAGATTCCAGCATCTGAGTTGTTTTATTTTTTTCCTCAGAGAAGCTCTCTTACAGTGCTGCCACTCAGTCAGCCATCTTGCAATCCCCAAAAATGCTACTTTCTCATGGAGAAGAAGAAGCAACACGAAAGGTGAAAGTATAACTAGAAGGGTCCTCAGTGTTTTAGGCCTTAATAAGTAAGAAGAGGAACAAATGACACATTAAGTATTTCTTGCATATATGTTCACTGATTATCCCCAATAGTCTTATCTTATAAATGAAGGTACAATATCTCTATCCTCCCTAATATTTTATAGTATTTTTCCTGACGATATTTGATTATTTACTGGGGTTCCTTTTAATTTCTCAAAATTCAGCTTCACATCATATGAATGCTTTTAGCTGACTCAGAATTACACCTGGATGAACAGACCACTGTAATTTGTACCTTCTTTGCTTTTGTCACAGGGATATCTCTGAAAAGCTGATGGAAAATCTTTCAGGAAACATCTTCTAGTGCCCACAGGGAGGGTTCCTTAGGGAGCCTTGACAGTTGAATCCTGACTGTTCAACAGTTTAAAGTCAATTATATTGACCAGGTCTACAACCTGATTGATCACAGTTCAGACTACTGATTTATTTCTGAAGACTTAGTACTATTCAAAGAGTGCATAATTTCAGTTAAATTCTATTGCAGACTAATAGCTGTAATTACTAAAGTGGTGCCACCATGTGGCAAGAACAAAAATAGCACATGCTCAATTGAAAGAAAACATTTTATATTAATTTCTAATTAACTGATTTAAATTAGACTAAATTAATTAACATTAATTTTAGCTGCAGTTTCACAAAGTATTACACTTTAATAATTTTTATAGTAAATGACTTCAAATATAAATATAGTAATAAAAACCATGGCAATCTGTTTAAAACTGGACAAGGTTAAATAAGCAGTAGAATGCTTTCGCTTTAGAACTGTTTAATAATTTGATTGATCCCCTGGGTAAAAATAAACATATAAAATGCACAAGAATTAAGCAGGATTGAAAATATAAAGGTGGCATTTTGTGGCCTTAATAGCAGATGTATCATTTGCTAATTTAAACAAAAGTAATTTCAACAGAATGTATGCACAGGTGAGAGAGATAGACAGAGACAGAAACAGAGTGAATCAGGTGAAAGACCACTGAATCTCTGGAATAGAGGCAGATAGAGGAATGAGATGGAGCAGACTGTAATACAATCTAGAGGGTTTAAGGAGAAGGATGCAGCTGAAGAGGTTTTAATTAGACTTCAGAAACCTGAATCCAGAGATAAAATATAATGATGTGTGTGATTGAGAATACACAGCTAAAAGCAAGGGCTTTAATTAAAGTCTATGCATAGAAAAATTGGCTCTAAATTCCCTACCACTGATCTCTCTATATGTGTAGACCTTAAAACTTCTAGACCTTATATGTCCTAAGAAATAGCACGGAACAGATTTCTCCCACTTTTAATCCAAAATACTAGGGGAAACAAGCCTCTGGTTTGGGCCAAAGTAGACTCATATGGATCAGATTCACCCTTTCCTTTGAAAAAGCTTTTTTTAAAAAACAGAAAAAACATATGAAATGACAGTTCTCGGGATACTGATCATCAGATAATGAAGACCAGTGACTCCTAAGACTTGGAAAACAAATGAAGAGGACTCTATAATTGAGCCAGCAGAATTTGCAAACTGCAACACACTACAGAAAACTCACCAGAAACCAGTGGTCTTGCTGAGTAGAGTAGCTGAGAGTATAGGGACCAAGTAAGCTTAGACTCCTGAACAAGGGAGATCTAGACAGCAAGGGAACTCTGGAGACTGATGCGAACCTCTTCCAAGCATTCACTTGTCAGCACATGTATATAAGGGAATTACCAAAAGCCGTAGAAAGAACCAATATAGATGAGCAGAAGAAAAATCCACAGTGATCACAGAGCCAAGCTGAGTGTTTCTTCCCCCAACTTGACTAACTGACTGGGGAACTTTATATGTAATTCACAGAAGAGTAGGTAGAGTAGTTGTGGGAATTTTGCTTCCATAGTAGGGAAAATTAATCCTTGACTAAATGTTAGTACGCTTGACAAAATTTAAAAGTAAATCATGAAAGAGTTAAAATGCTTCCAAATAACTTAACCTGTTCCACAACAAAACATAAGAACATTTATAGGAATACAAAAGCAATTTCTTCATCCAACAAAGTAAAATTTGCAGTGTCTGGCATCCAGTAAAAACCAACAAGCCTTGCAAATAAAAAGAAAAATATGACTCATAATAAGAATAAAATAAGTCAATCAAATTAACCCAGAATTGCCTCACTGATAGATTCCTTGGACAAGTCAAGAAAAAGTGTTTTAAAAGGTACAAATTAAATTTTTAGGGATGCAGACAAAAATATTTAATGTAAAAAATACTATGTATGACTTCAGTGGTAAGTTAGGCATTATAGAAGAGACAATTACTAAGCATGAAGACACATTGATTGAAACTATCCAAATGAAACAGGAAAAAAGGGAAAATAATGTGAATGCAGCACCAGTGAGTGGAGTTCTAACTTAAAGGAGACTACAACAGGTGTGATTATAGTCCTCACAAAAGATGGAAGAACCCAAAGAGAGAAATAATTTGCAGAAATCTGAAACGCCTGAAAATCCTCTAAAACTGGTAAAAACTGTAAGCCCACTGTCTTATGGAACTCAGTGAACTGAAACACAAGAACTATGAGGAAAATAATGTCAAGGTCTATCATAGTCAAGTTAGTTAACCAAGTGACAAGAAGTTTTTTAGAGTAGACTGGGAGGGAGCACGTTCTGTATGGATGCACAAAGAGCCACATAGACATGTTAACAGGAGAAGCAACGAATTGCAGAAGGTGGTGAAGCAACCTAAAGAAAACTGTCAAAGTAAAATGATACTGATGTTAGAAATAATATTCTGGATGTCAACTAAACCAAACTGGTTATTTAGCCAGCTCTTCTGTATGATTATGTTATCTGCTTGTTCATCAATCACTGATAGATACTGACATTGTGTATTTTCATATCTTTGCTTTTACAGTTGCCAATATTAGTTTTATGTGCTTGGAAGTCATGTTATATGGTATATGTTAGATTAGGATTGTTATGCTTCTCTTGAGTGGTTTATATTTTCTTATGAAATGTCACTATCGCTTACACTAGTTCACCTTAAAATCTCCTTTGTTCTTTGTAAGTCCAGTCACATCAGTTTTTCTTTTTGTTAGACTTTACATCACAAATCTCTTTCCATTCATTTATTTTCAACTTGCCTTCTTTCTTCTTGAGCGAGTTTTTCCTATGCCAGGATTTGGAAAATGCCCTTAAAGAGAGTGAATGAGAGGTTTATAATTTGTGCTTTCTTTGTTTCAAGCCATTGCTATCTGATACTGCAGACATTTGTACATTTACTCACTATATCTATTTTTTTTTTTTAGAATAAGAGCTGGAATGTAGATACTGTAGCATGACTAGAACACAAATTGCCCCAGCTCCTATCTGGCTTCCAATAATTTTTATATTGTCTCTCCTAGTCTGCTTATCCTTGTGGGTTTGTGCCTTTTCTCCTCTTTTCACTCTAATTTTTCAGAGGGAAGAAGGTAAACCAGTCTTCCATGTTTAATCAGAAATTCTCATCCATGTCATGCTGGAGTTTTGTCTGAAAGTCCATCCTTCCACACTTGCTTGCCTCCCTCCCTTTTCCTGTTCACCTCTTCTACTTGCTTACTAATGTTTCTTCCAAATTTCTTTAGTAAGTCATTTAAATGTGAATATATTTCTGGGGTATCATGCCTGAGGTCATTTAGTATAATGCATTATTTGTCTTTTAAATTAAAATGTATTTGGATTCTATAATTAGAATGGTTTCCTTGCTTATTTAAGCTTGTCTTTTTCACGATGACTTTCATCTCATTTTCTGTTTGATTAGATTTTATTTTGAGAAAGGTTTTGAAAGACTGTGGAATGTGTACTACATTTGCCAGATATTTCATATTTGCCAGTGGCATTTTAATGACAGTAGCTCTGAGTGTAAAACATAGGGTTGGTTTCATATCCACACCATTTTCTAGATGATATTCTGTGTCTTCTGATGATAAATGTTACTGTGATAAAATCACAAAGTCACTCAATTTCTTTCCATGTAAAATGTAACTTTGCTTATTCCGCCTTGATATTTGAAGACATTTTATCCTTAAGGTTCACTAAAGACCAGAAAATATGTAACTGTCTATTATGATTTTTCCAGATTTTATTAGTGTACACTATGTCTTTTAAATCACTAGTGTAAACTCCTCCTTTATTTGGGAAAGTTACCCTCTACTACTACTTAAAATTTATTCTATTTATTTATTCTTGTTCAGGGACACAGGGACAGATTATCTTTTTTCTTATGCTGCTTTGTGTTTTATTTTCTGCTTGTTTCTTATTTTACTGAAATTCAACATGGAAAGATTTGTCAAAGTCTATTTATGTGAATTATAATATGGTGATTACTCTCCGATTCCTCTTCTGTCTTTTCTCTTAGTTTATGAGGTATAGACTGCCTCACAACACTGGGTTAACAAAGATGGTCTGTGGGTTAAACTGGTTAACTTCCTATTTTTGTAAATAATTTTACTGAAATAGAGCACATTCATTTTACTTATTGCAACTAGTTGCTTCCACACTGCAATAGTAGAGTTGAATATCTGTGACAGATCACATGCCTTGGCTGATCTAAGCCTTTACAGTTTCATCCTTTACATAAAAGCTTGCTGACTCTTGAAGTAGAGTGAATAAAAAATTACTTGTAGCTTGAGAGAACAGGGTAGGATGAGAATATAGTTTAAGTTTCTCCATTACCCAAATTTGCTTCATTTTCCTCTTCACAGTTTTATTGAAGGTCTTTAGCCTGTGTTTACTTCATGCCTTAGCTCAGGCTGCCACGGCAGGTAGTCACTCCTCCATATTCTTAGAAGATTGACTCCAGGACCTTTGGTAGATATCAAGATCCACAGATGCTCCAGGGCCTTATATAAAGTGAGGTAGTATTTTTGGTAGTCCCACTCTTTCACTCTTTAAACCATCTCTTGATTATTTATAATGCAACTGATAGGTAAATTGTTGTTGTACCATATTGTTTAGGAAATAATGACAACCAAGTAAGTCTCCATATGTTCAGTGATGGAAATTTTGAAAAATACTTTCAATTTGTGATTGGTTGAATGTATAGATATGGAACACATGGGTATGAAAGGCTATATTATAATGTCTATTTTATTTTTTCATTCTCTCTTATTTTCTTCTTTTTCTCTTATAGTTCTAGGGGTCAAACTCAGAGCCTTGCATCCACTTGAGATGCACTCTATTTCTGAGCTAAATCCCCATCCCAGCATGAAATTTATTTCTTTAGTTCTGGCAGCTGAAAGTCTGAGATCAGGATGTCAACATGACTGGGTCCTATTTAAGGTCCTCTCCCAGTCATAGACACCAACTTCTTGTGTCTTTATATGGCAATGATAGCTGATTTTCTGGGGTTCTTTTTATAAGAACACTAAAGCCTTTCATGAGGTATCCAACTTTATGCCCTCATTACTTCCAAGATGTCTATGTTCAGATCCCATCAGCTTGGGGATTAGGATCTCAAACTGTACATTGTGGGGGAACAGAAACATGCATCCCATAACAGTTTATAATGTCATTCCCCTTTGAATACTGAGATAAACTTGGGCTTCAAATCATTCTTCATCTGCAGTTCTACTTGTATCTCTGTGGCTTTTAAGGAGATACAGTTGTCATTTCTAGTGCCAAAGAGTTAAAAGGTGTGTGAAAGGTAAGACTGGCTTCCTTGTGCTCCTTTTAGACTAGGACTTTACTTGGGGTATTCACCAAGGACACAGCTTCTCCCCTCAGCTTCTCCCCTCATCTGCAATGAATTGCTCAAGTTCCATTCCAGAAGTAAATATGTCATCTCTTTCTATGAAGGTTTTTGCTTCACTAACTCCTGTTAGTGAGATTTTCAGGTTTCTGTTTTCCTCAAATCTCCTTAATAATTCTTAAAAGCCAAAGTTAAGAACTCTAAGGGCTGAAGATTTAGCTCAGCAGCATAAGCACCTGCCTGGCAAGTGCCAGGTTGTGAGTTTGATCCCCAGTACTAAAACAAAACGAAACGAAACAAAACAATACTAAAAAACTATAAGGTCCACACCATGTTCCTTAAAAGAGCTTCAGTTTGTGTTGGCTCCTGAGTGGTGTCCATAATGTTCTTCCTTACCCTCTTCTCTCTTCCTTCATATCATGTGCATTTCATGTGCATATCTTAGATTTTATAGAAATAAAACATTAATTTCTTCTTCAATTTGAAGTAGAAAGATTGCCTACTGGTTTTGGAAAAACAATCAGTGGAATATGCATTGGCAAAAAGCATTTCCTAGTTATCTACTTTGACTGTGAGGTGAAGGATTTGCAATTGGAATAACTAACTGCGTGGGGGAATCACTTGTTTTGACCTAAATTTCCTTGAATAAACTAATAAGTATAATAAGTAGTTTATGGTGGTTTTTGTTTTTTTAAATGGTGAATTGATAAAGTTATACAAGATAAATGCAATATTTTTTAAATAGTCTTTTCAGTCACAAAGCTACTCCGAAACGTTTTGTACACCTGCATAGTGCAAGCTAACATGAAGGGTCATTAATACTGTGTTAGATTCTATGACTTTATGTCATTATAGAAATGTGTTTGACATTCTGGGTTAAAATACATACCTCCAGATGGGTGTAGACCCAACTAGTTCTTCAAAAACCAACTACTGCATCATCTATTTCTTAATGGTAAATTTAAATACCACCCAAATCCCTTCAGGACCTCAGTTCAGTGTCTATAGAACTCACACAACATACTCCAGACTTCCTCAGAGATAGTTTGAGTTTTACTCTTTATAAATTGTTACTTTTAAAAGTAAAGAGATGCATGCTTGTCTTAGTTACTTTTTACTCATTGCTGAGACAAAATACCTGACACCCAAAATTAGGGAAGGAAAGGTTTGTTTCTTACAGTTCTTGGAGGTTTCCGTCCATATTTAGTTGGCACCAAGGCAGCATGGTGGGGAGGGGCAGTGCTTCATGGACCCTGCAAACAGCAAAAGGGCAAACTGGCAAGAGAGAGAGAGACATACCTTCTTCCTGCCCATACATAGTATCCATACATAGTATCCTCCACCCCTGGGCGGGTGAAACACTCATACCACTAATCTGAGCACTACAAAGTGAACCAATCACAAACAATAGATTTGGTCTAGTCCATAATTGCATAAGGCTTGAGGGCCACTGACATAAACCATGACAATTCTGAAATTTGAAAATCTCCTTCCTGTATTTTTAAACATAGTACATGATTATAAACCTTACCTTGCTTAAAGTCACTGAAAAATTCCTTATAACAGGGACATCCAAGAGTAGGTACTATTAGTGGAAAATAATAGCAGGTAATATTTGGACAGAAATGAAAATAGAATATGCTCAAAATATTTGACTTGGTCTTAATATTTGTATTTTTAAAAATCTGTAAAGTGGGTGGATAAGTTGGATTATGGAAATCAGTACAGATATTTCAATTTATATTTATATTCATTTATAGGCAGAGCTTTAGCATGTTCTAAAATCTAAGTAATTATGACCTATATTCAATTATATTATTTTAATTGGTTAGGAAAAAAATAAACCTTTAAACTCTTTCCTGTTTGTTAAAAAGTTGACAGAAAATCTAACAGTGAATGCTATTTCTGCCAGGCATTTCTGAGACATTGTTTTACAGAAAAAGGGAAGAATATTTTTGTTAATTTTATTACTACAAGCAAAGTTATCTTTCTGATTTGTCCTGGTGTGGAGGGGTGTGTGTGGATTGAACACAAGTCTTCCTTACTGAGCTGTATTTCCCAGTCTATTATAATAATAATAATTATTATTTTAAATTTACAGACAGCATCTCACTAAATTGCTAAATTGTTCTTTCATTTGTGATCTTCCTGCCTTCCTGAGTGCTGGGATTACAGGCGTGCTTCTAAAGTTCAAGTGTCACAGAATTTTTTAAATAAAATGGAACTATTTTTGCTTTATTTTTTAAATTTATATTTAATCAAACAGCATTCCTTGTGGTAAAAAAATAACTGAGAAAATGTTGGCTCTGACTATTTTTTTATCCTAAATTGTAATGGTATATATTAGCTTTTCTACTGCTGAGAAAAAAAAATGCCTGACATAGACAACTTGAAGGAGGAAATTTGGCTCACGGTTTCAGAGGGTTTTTTTCTATGGTCCACTGGTTCTCAAGGCAAAATCTTCTGCTTAGTAGAGCAAATGTGGTCACAGAGAAAAGGCCAGGAAACAGAGCACAGAATACCAGTGAGAGACCCATCTTACAAAGGAGGTCCCAGGGATCACCTCCTCCACTTAGGCCCCTCTCCCTGACAGCCAATGGCTTGTGAAAGGCAGGGGATTAATCCCCTGATGAATATAGGGAGCTCCCACATTCCTTAATCTAGTTGACAGGTAAAGGTAACTGCACAGTAGCTTAAGTGAACTGCAAATATTGATCCTAAAGTTGCTAAAATAACGTTATATTTCATTCTGATCCTAAAGTTCCTAAAATAACGTTATATTCGATTCTGATCCTTCACTGATATAATTAATGAATTTATAATTAAAATAAAAATAGAGTCTTTGAATAAGATGCAAATTGTCAGGTATCTTTCTTGCATAGCTCCAAATTATAGATAAGATATATATGCATATATGGTATTTATATATAGTTATGGCTAGTGTTTAGATATCCCCCCTGCAAAACCTCATGCAGTCATAGGTGGGGCTTTTTGAGAGGAGAGTGAATCTAGAGTGCATGATTAATTCATGGTGTAATTCTGGGATTAATGGTGCCATGGTTAAGGGTGTGTGATCCCTAAATCAGTACACTGATTGGTTTGGCACCACCATAATCTCTACAGCCTGGGTATAACATAAGCGACAGAAAGAGGATTGTCTTCTTCCTTCCTTGCTGGCTTTTGCTGTCTTCTGTTTGCCATGAACAGGTTCTCTTCTGCATTGCCTCTCTGCCAAGACACAATGCCTTGGAAACATCGAATTAAGAACTGAAACCTCTCAAACTAAGCCAAATAAACATTTCCTCTTTAACTTTGGGTGTCTGGGATTTTGTCTCAGCAACAAGAGAAAAGTAACTAAGACAATGTAATATATATTTTAAAGAACTGTTTCACAGCTACAGTAGTAATGAATAACAAACATGAACACAAACCTCAAAAAGAAAAACAAAGGACCAAGGAAAACCTGAAAAAAATCCTCTAATAATTAGAACATACAAATAAAATAGTGCAGTATTGTCAAAATAATAGCTGAAAATTTCCCAAGTTTTTTGGCTGGGCTATTTAGTTGAATTTAACAACAATATAACTGAAGAGAAACTGACAGAAGTACAACTCATCACGCTATTATTTATTCTCAGTCCTAAAACATTCTTCTGAAATAAAGAAATGAACATAAAAAATATTGATAAAATTGGATATGTTACAATATTCAATGTTCCAATTTGAACAATTTCCATTAATGCATTTTAAATAGAACTGATCTTATTCTGAAGTCATTTACATTTTATTCTATAACGATAATCCCGCAATTGATTTGTAATTTGGAATGAATTAAAATAGTAATGTGTGTTTTGTGTTTACCACTATCTGTATTACCGCACCTACTTATTTTTATCGCTTAAATTGATTGGGTAAAGGATTGTATTTTTAATGAGTTTTTGCAGGATGAAGAGTTTCAGACTCTGGCCTTTATAAACGTTTGGCTGTGTATCACATTTTGGGTCAGTTTTTGATCTCAGCCTCTTTTAGATACTACCATCGCCTGGCATTAGACGGCCCCCCAGGAACCTAAAGGCTTCCTTGCTCATGCCTTTGCTTTTTTGTCGGGCATGAATATAATCTTTCATCCTTAGTGTTCAGGATCTTCGCCAGCATAGGTATGGGTGTTAGACATCAATTTTTCCTGCTGCAGGCTTCTCTTCTATGTCTATAGCCTCACTGTTCACCGCCTCCTTTCTTGCACGAGGCATACCCGCGTGCCAACTATTTATCCTTCCGTAAACTCATTCTGCTGCTTCAGTTTCCAGGGCTCCGCATGGGCAACAGAAACCCCTCCGCCGCCCCCAAAGTCCTCGTTGTCCCTGCGGCCCAGATCCAGCAGATTCCTCTGTAGCCAAGGCTCCGACAGCGCCCTCCTCGGTGACCCACCACGCACCCTGCTCTCCCCCGTGACAACTGGTTTTAGGCTTGGTACAAGACTGACCATTAAAGTTGACAAGTCCCTCCTCTCCACGGCTGTGAGCCCCAGGAGAGGACACCTAACTCACAGCATGAGAGCAATTCAAAGCTGCGCAAGAGCGTTGTGAGGTGGTGGAAGCTGGCGAGGCTGGCGGACAGAGCGCTGAGCAACTAGGACAAGCGTGAACCTGACACGGTTCCAAGGCTCTGATAAGGCAAAGGCTTTAAGTTTTTAAGGAAAATCAATCAGATACTGGGGCGGGTTAAATAAAAGTGCATTGAAGCAAACTGGAAAAGCCTGGACTCCTCTGCAGGATTACCAGCAAAGCTTCCTTAACGTGGGTGACAAGGGTCTAGGCGAGTCCTGGGCTGCACCTCGTCCTCCTTCCTGGGAAGAAGGCCAGGCATGGCCAGTTCGTTATTCATTTCCACATCTATTGCTATGTTTGCTTTTATCCCGTGACGAACTGGGAAGTAAAACTACTGTTCTGGCAAAGACTCCCCGGGACTCTGATTAGTTGCAGGAGGTTGGACAGGGTGGGGCGGAGCTAGTTGCGCGCATGCTCTGTCAGGACGCGCAGGAGGGGCAGGAGCATTTACTTGCGCCTGCGCTCTCTGGTTTGGACGGACTCCGCCTCTGCGGTAGTGGTTGGGCCCTGGGGTCGAGGGCGGGATGGTACCCAGCTGCCAGGTAAGGATAGGCAGTGTGCCGGGAGCTTACCTGGGTGCCTAGCTTTCCTGGACGTGTCTGGCACCTCGTCCCTCCGCAGACTTGGCCTGGTCTGAGACCTTCCTCTTTTTCTCCCTGTCGACGCGCACTCGCCCTGTCCTGCGCCTGGGGTCTGCGTCGCCGCCGTCCTGGTGGCCTCTGTGTGGTCATGGACTTTGCTCCCGCCACCGCTGGAGTCCGGGCCTCTCCTGGAACTCAGGTGTCCAGGCCATCGAGTCCAGGGCTGGCTTGTTTTTGAAGGCATCTGGACCTTTTTAGGCCCTCTTTCAAATTATTTTGACGGCGATATATTTTTAATTTTTAAAATGCACGTAAGAACTCTTGAGAAGAAATGCGCTACACCTATGGATTTACAAACACTGCGTTATTTGTAGACCCGTGATTATTTCTGTTTCGCAGGGAGTAAGTTGTACTGAGTGACAGGTGGTGTGTTTTACTTGGTTGAATCCCTCAGTTGTCAGGCTGCTTGCTCAGGTTTCTCTTAGGAAATACGAGTTTATCCACTTACTTTTTTAGATGTCGGGTTTTGTATGTTGAGTAACTTAATCCCTGGCAACTGGGTCCAATGTAATTGTAGACAAACACAATTCGGCAATTGTGAAAACAAGGTACTTGCTGACTTGGTTATTTATTTGTTCGCATAATTCATCTCACAGCTCAGACATTTTGTTCATTGCTTAAGCTTTCTAAAAAGTCATTACGATTTTGTCACTTGGAAATAGACAACTTGTTTTCTAAGGAGATACAATTGGGACGATGGCAGGGTTAAATTTGTAAAAGTAAAAAGCATTAAATTAGTCTGAATTGTGTTTAAAAAATTATAAAAATTTGAACTTGTAGATATATTGAAAACAATGATTCAGTTTTCTCTAATTTATAAAATTTATATTTGATTAAAATAATACATTTGGAAAAACTTATTGTGGGCAGTTAGAAAAGGACTGTGAGTTATTATTAAAAGCATTTTTTTCTTTCAGGTTGCAGTATTGTATTTTGCAAAAAGTGCCGAAATTGCAGGAGTTCATTCAGAGACCATTTCTGTGCCACAAGAAATAAACGTGTTGCAGCTGTGGAAAGAGATAGAAACTCGACATCCTGGGTAGTTAAAACATTTTTGTAATGCATATGATAAGTAATATCAAAAAATAGTTTTTAAATATGAGTTATTAGTTGCATTTTTGTGGAACTACTGAAAATTTCAACTCTAGTGTTTAGAAATGCACAGTTCAAGGGGCTGGGGATTTAGCTCAGCGACATAAGTGCCTCCCTTGCAAGCGCGCAGTAGTGAGTTTGATCCCCAGTACCGATAAAAAAAAATAAAATAAAAAAAAGAAAGAAATGCACAATTCCTTGAGGAGGGGTAAAGATAACTTACTAAAAAGACTATGAACTTAGATGCTCCCACATGGCTATATAATTTACAATTTTCATAATTCTCACTATATTGAAAATGTAGATTCTGTATTTTTATACCATTAAGTGAAATTTTTACAAATTCTACTTAAAATGTGCTTTGTACTTTTTGTTATCTTTCTTTAGAACACTCAAATTAGAAATTTCTAAAATTAAAAAAAAAATGAGTTAAACCCTAAATGCTGCTGAATTTGAGTCTTGCAATATATATATATATATATATATATATATATATATATATATATATATATATATATTTCTTGGTCCTTAAAACTGTAATTTTGCTGCTCTCATTCCGATTTTGAGGCCTGTTTGGAACAAAATATAAATGTGACTTACCTGAGGGTAATATTAATATTAATAAAGCCACTAAAATCTATATAAATGTTTAACCTGGGACTCCAAGGACTTGAGTTACTCAGGGACAGAGCTATGGCTTAAGCATGCAGGAGGCCCTGGGGTCCATCCCCAGCACCCACACACTCCACAGTGTATGTTCAAAAGAAAACTATACCTGCTAGATTTTCTCTCTTACAGTGCTCTAACAATCAGTGAACCCTCACATTGCCTCCATACTGTCTTGCTTTTCGTGTACCCGTAGGGAGACACCTGGCACTGTAAGAAACTTACTAGCTGTGCTTAGTATGCTGCTACAGTTACACAGAAGACTGCAGACTGATTTGGGAATTTCTCTTTTCTGTTGACCTGGTTTGAATGTTGCCTCCAGTCTGGTTTTGTTTAATTCCCCAATATTTGCAACATTCAATAAAGAGTTGTTGGCAGTTAAATATATTTTTGTAATGAATAAATGTGTTCTTTGGTATGTATTTCCTTTGTCTATAGAAAATGAGTAACTTTGCAGATCATACTTGAGATAATGGTATTTGTATCATATTTTTAATTGTGGCTAAAGAGTTTTGAGGTCTATCACACACTGTTATTTCTAATCAGACTTTTTCTCCTTCAGATTGGCTGATATTAAAAATCAGGTGATATTTGCTGTTCGTCAGGAGTATGTCGAACTGGGAGATCAGCTCCTCCAGCTTCAGCCAGGAGATGAAATTGCCATTATCCCCCCCATTAGTGGAGGATAATACTGTTCAGCCATGTAGGTATGTGATATTTGATTTTCTAAACCAGTCTTGTGGAGCAGGATTGTTGAGATGATAACTTATATGTGGTTTGCTGTTATTGTATGTTCTTTGTAAGTCTGTTTACACCAGTTCTTTACTGATACAGTAGCTCTTTATTGATACAGAAAGAATTAGGGATACCTACCTACAAGTTCTGTATCAATTCTGTTGGATTTCCATATTAGTTTGATATGTTAATTTTTTATTTAACATGGTTTATTGAGATCTTATATATGTTTCAGTCATATAATAATCAGTGGAGTATTAATATCCATTTTGCTGGTGGGAAAACTGAAATTCAGAGAAGTTTAAAATGCTGGTTTTTGTCACATAATAAGTGGTAGAGCCCAACTTTGAATTTGTATTGGACTCTTTATTTTCTCTGAAATGGCTTTAAATAATGACTCTCTTACATAATGGTTAAAAAAATGGCTTTATTGAACTCAAAGAAATATAGCTAGAAAGTCAGTAGATCACTCTGTCAGACAATAAAATTTACTATAGTTCATTATAGATGTATAATAGGTGGTCTTATATCCTATGCTATATTTCCATCATTCCAAATAAGTTAGTCCATATTTGAGTAGGATGATGTATAAGAAAATTCATCATACTTCATGATTCCTTCAGTATAAAGAGATAGGATGAAATTTATTGTCAACTGAAGAACAATTATAAACTCAAATTAGTAATGAAAAAAACCTTTGATGGAGTTTTATCTAAAACTGACAGTGAATATGACACTCAATAGCAAAGTCTTGCTTTCACTAAAGAAAGAAACAAATCAAGGATGCCTGATTAGCTTTTCATGCATTCCTCAGCCTTCCTTTCCTGGAGAACAGTGGCTCAGAAAATGAAAAATATATCTATGTGGCAGATTGATCAGCATGTCCATACTTAGGGGGCATTTCTCGTACCTTCTATCTGGAAATAATAGAATCTCTTATTAGATATGGATCTCAATTTTATTTGACTACTGTGGCCTTAGTAGTATCATCATGATTTCTGGAGTTTCTAAAGTGCTATTTTTCAGCATTTGGAATTTTTAAGCCTTTAGGATAGACTGCTGTTCAAGTTACAGATGTGTGATAGCTATACCAGTTTTCACATTAGAAAGGTTATTCAACATTGCATGTTAAGTGTGCTAGGTTTTAGTATTCTTCTGCAGTCAGATTTGGGAATTCCATGAATTAAGCTCATAGATCTTGTTTGGTTTACCTATGTCTTAGTGAAGAAAAAGCTTAAAAGGCTCTGAGACAAGAAAGAACAGGTGTGCCCAGAAACTACCAGGGCTCGGTTATAAAGTAATGATCATGTAGGTGAAGGTGGTGATATGAAAGAAGCTGGAGTGATGTGTACAGCAGGCGAATAATCCTGGAAACCAGTGATACATGAACAGTTGTGCTTTTCAGTAGTTGGAAGGAGATAGAGAAATGAACATTGAACTTATTAAGCCCCTTTGGTTGGAATTTCAGCATTCTGAAGGAATCATTAACTACTCTGAACCTTCTTTTGGTTTTCAGTACCTATGAAACCTCCCAGGATTTATAATTATACCCCAGCCTAACTGTCTAACTGCAGACTGCCCTTTCTCCTGTGCTTTTTGTACTTAGGCCTCCTGGTGGCTTCTGAGCACATCATGTTCTTTCTTGTCCCAGAGCCTCCACATTTGCTAGTTCCTTTCTTTGCCTGTCCCCATTTCTTCACATTTTTCTAAACTTTCATGTCTCTCAGCTTTAAATACCACCCCTGGAGAGAGACCTCTGGAATACCTTTCTCTCTCATAGCCCCCAAGCTCAGTCTCAGATCCTTATCATTTCCATAAGGTATTCCCATCTGCGATTCTTCATCTCTTTGTTTCTCCTATCCAGATACAACTGAGAAAGGGAACCTGTGAGTGTGTACTAAGTGCGCTTAGTGATATGAAACAACATTCAATGAATTTTATGAGGAATGCACTGCAAAAGACTTCGCTCAACACCTGAAATAGGTGTGCAGTTTATTCTGTTTCCTCTGTTACTTAGCTGGGGTGATTCCAAGTTATGAAAGGAACCTAGTTCCTGTCAAATCATCATCACTTCTACACTCCCTCTTTTTTTTTGGACAAGGAAAAAGGTAGTTCAAGGGTCTATGGTTAGAAAGTACATGTAGGTGAAGATGGCAGTATTTCACTTGCACCATGACTGGAGATATGAATAGCAGTTTCAGAACTGAAATACTTAGACACATGAGATTGATTATATTTTAGTGATCACGCTAATGATGAATTCCTTTGTATATAATGTCTGACTCATTAGGGATATTTGTGAATAGATTAATTTTGCTAAAAGTTTACAATTGTTTGTTTGTTTTTGAGATGGAGTCTCTCAGTGTAGTTTGACTGGCTTTTAACACTATCTAGCCCAGGCTTGCCTTGAACTCATGGCAACTCTCCTATCTCAGCTACCCCAGTGCTTATGGTTGCTTATGCTTGCCATTCACATTAAATCAAGCTTCTTAAGATGTCTGATGTAGAAAAAAATTTAAATTGAAATCGCCTACAAGTTGAGTGTTTTGTTTCTAGTATTCAGGTTAAGATTAAGTAATGTCTTATTTCTAGGATAAATATGGGTGAAGTTGAAGAGAAATCTAAAGACATAATAAAATGCACTGCCGAGAAACTTTCAGTAGATGAAGTCTCACAGTTGGTGATTTCTCCATTGTGTGGTGCAGTGTCCTTATTTGTAGGTGAGTTTCACTTTTCATATCATCTATTGACTGCACAACACTGTAGAAATTAGCAAGTGATTCCCATACTGAATGTTAATAGAGGACTTTAAGACACTGGAAAATAAACCAAGACTACCCAGAGAAGTTTAGTAGAATTTTGTTTTGTTTTGTTTTGTCTTAGTAACCTTCAGATTAATTTATTGTAATTATGACACAAAAAGGTCTTAAGCAAAAGTCATAGCTAGGAGAAAAAGTTCTGTATTTCCCCAATGTTGAGAAAAAATATACTTGAAAATAATTCTAGGAACATATTTTCCTTGTAAATATCAAATGATAACTGTTAGTAAGAAAAGGAATAGAGTTTGTGTTGTCATCTGAATGTTTTCAGTTAAGCTTGCTTAATCAATGTTTATTTCCTTATCAACTTTGGGGTAGATAGCTTTTGTTTTCTTAATCAATGTCTGTGTCTGGAGAATTTCAAAGTAATTCTTAGACAGATGTTTGTTTTTTTCTGTTAATGTGCTATTTCTAAATTAGGGGAAGATTTTATTTTAATTTTGTGCATTTTTTTTTGTTTTTTTTTGTGTGTGTTTTTTAGGGACTACAAGAAATAACTTTGAAGGGAAAAAAGTCATTAGTTTAGAATATGAAGCATATATACCAATGGCGGAAAATGAAATCAGAAAAATTTGTAGTGACATTAGGCAGAAATGGCCGGTAAAACACATAGCGGTGTTCCATAGACTCGGGTATGATATTCTTTACCAATTTGAAAGTTAAGTATAGTTTCTTCCATCTTTGCATGAATGATGGGCTCTTTCTTAGAAATTCTGTCTTACTTGGAGTGCAAGGTTTGCATATTGTTTTAATGGACAGTGGAGATGGCTTCCACTACTTGAATGGATGCTTGGGAGCTGTAACTTTGGAGGAGCCCTTGCTGCCTCTTTTCCTCTAACAGGGTGCAGTTGTGCAAAAACTTTCCAGCTCTGGACCTAAGTACCTGTGGAAAGGTTTGCTAAAGTCCTTGAGGCTTTTTGAGAGTTATTTTGTGCTCTGAACTATTTGTTATGAGTCTGTTAAAAATTTGAAGTCATTAAAGTAACTTGCCTTTTTATCCCTCTAAAAAGAGTACAGTTCTAGCCTTTAAAAGATAGAATTTAAGACAGCTTCTGTCATATTAGTTATTATTTTGTTATATTTCTAATTTTATTAATAACCAGTATTTTATTAGTAACCAGTAATTTTATTAATGAATATTGTTAATTCTGTTACTTGTTATTACCATTTATTATTTTAAATTCTGTGTTATGCTTAGCATGCAATAACTTTGTACCTCTAGGCATTACCTGGCACTGTGTCTTGCTTGTTTGAATCAAATGTTTATTGAATCAGCCAGAGGACCCTTTCTTCTTGGTCCTTATCAAACAGGTTTTCTGGTTAAATGTTAGCATATTGGCCACATCAACTTTGGGATCCCCTTGGCTGAATGCAATTTGGAAGATTTTCTGTTTTCTTACTAAACTGGCTGTTTAAATAAAAAAGATGTATAATATAGTCCTATTATACAACTGGAGTTTTTCTTCCTGATTTTCTAGCAGATTCTTTAACATGTAGATTAGGAAGGGGTAGTAACTTTTTTCTGTATTTTCTTAAAGCTTGGTTCCAGTGTCAGAAGCAAGCATAGTTATTGCTGTGTCCTCAACCCACAGGGCTGCATCTCTAGCAGCTGTGAGCTATGCAATTGACACATTAAAAGCCAAAGTGCCCATATGGAAAAAGGTAAGTTAAAAAAAAAATCTCATTTTGCTATGTGGACATTTTTTTTTTTTTTGGTTAGGAGTTCTCAAATGAAGGGTAGGGAATAAGAGTTCATGCAGAATTTGTATTCATGGGTGGACCTTCCTTAATACGGAATCTTATTTTCTATATATGTGAAATAGACCATTTATGTAATATCCTCAGGTTTGTTAATCATAAAAAATTCATCCTCACAGAAGCTAAGGCACAGAGTAGATCTCAACAGATGATAGCAGTGGGAATTCCTAATCTGAACTGTCCCATTGGTTCATGGATAAAGTCATATCCCTTGAATTAAGAGTTCTTTTCAGTTAGAGGCTCTTTCTTTTGGAGAATGAGAATAGCACCTGGCTACTTAGGTGGTGGCTAAAATAGAAATTCCTTAAAGTAGAAAAAACTTTGACTATTGTTCTTTCTTTTTAGAGAGAAAAAAGAAGAGGGCAGTGAGATGTTTTACTAAAAAAAATGCATAATGATTGAATGTAAAAAGATACATAGGAAGTTGTGGTTTATTTTTGTTAATAAGTAAAGACCAATCAAGAGCAAGCAATTCTTTGATTAAAACTGAGCATTCTGAAAAGGTGCACTGCCTTTGTTTTTCCCCTGGTTACCAGCATTAACAGTAGGATTTGTCTGCATTTGTAAACTTGTGTAATCCCATGTATAAGTTTAGAGTTGCTCACAGTATTGCGGCTGTTGGGGAATTGGAGTGAATAGCTCAGTGGGTCAGAAGACCAGAGCAGAGGGCCAGGGCTTTAATGGCCGAGCCTGTCCTTCCCTGGGCCTCCACCTCTAGCAGTGCAAGAGTTAAGTGAGAAAAATGAAGCAGGGCTCAAGAAATGTATTAACTTTGCTTAGAGGATAGGATATGTGACAGAGACCTTAGCAGAGCTCAGGTATAAGGTTGTTTTGCTGTGCACAAGGCAACCACAATGTTCATACGCCATGAGGCACAACCTGGAAGAGGGAAAGGTAGGAAGAGAATTCCAAAATGAGCTTCAAGCTGTGTGCCAGGATTAGATTCGTTTTTTTTTGTTTTTGAGAGTAGGTTGGATTTCTTTTCTTTTCTTTTTTTATTTGAAGAGAAAAAAAACAGAAAAAAGGTAGAAATATTACATAATTTCAAAAAGGATAAACAGTAAGAGATCACTGGTTGATAAATTACATAGTATCCTTTTAGAAATAGTTGTTCAAGTTACAAAATTAGAGCATACAAAGTAGACTTTCAAGCAGTGAGACTGCAAACAGATCTGTTCAACAATCCAACAAGAACTTAGAAGTATGGTTATCCTACACACTTAAATATTCATGTAGTTATATCTTTTATAGCACTTCCTATGTCCTTTCTTTTTTATGATAGCAATTATGCATTTTTTTATTATTCAAAGAGAAACAAAAGCATGTAAAGGGTAGAGATAACACAGAATTTCAAAAAAAAGATAAGAAATCATTAGTTGATAAATTACATATTGTCTTCTTAGAAATAGTTGTTCAGGTTACAAAATTAAAGCATATAAAGTAGATATTCAAACAGTGAGAGTGTAAACAGCTACACATGCATGAGTCTCTACATGTATTTCTATCCTTTCTGTATTAGAGGGAAAAACAAAACATAGCAACACAAAACAAAACAAATTCCTGTAAAAACATGAAACCAAAAAGTTGTATAAAACCACAGTACAAGGTGATCTACAATGATTACTGTGTTGCTTCTAATTATCTTCAGTAGAATTGTCTATATCATCAGGCATAATTGAATATAGCAGTATAATTGAATATAGCAGTACATAACAATATTAGTAAAAATAAAACATTGTAGACAATATAAAACTTCAAAGGCAGGTAATACTCAAACCATAGGGGATATTCTAGTGAATCTTGTCATCTTAAGTGCAGTTGCCTGTACTCTCAGACTTGATACTATCAATCATAACAGCTTTGAATAAAATCTATCAGTACAAAATAGTGATCTAACATACCAGATTCTATTATGATCAGTCATGGTAAAGCAGTGTAGGTTTTACAGAGCTTTAGATTAAGTTAATAGGAAATTAAGGATGATTACCTTACTATATCCTGTTATTTTTGGGATTACTGTCTGTGCCCTCAGATCTACTACAAGTAGAATGACTGGAACAGAATATAATACATCTAAGCAGAGTAGTGTGAGTAATGTGGGTTTTAAATCCTGGTGCACTATTAACAATATAGTGTATCAAGGCCATCTCTGTTAGAGATTCTAGCCATCTTTCTCTGCCTTATTTCTGCTATGCTATTTTTCTGCCTTTGTTTGTCTAGTTTTCTCCTTCATTCTACTGCCTGCCTCACTCCTTGAGGTCTTTCTGCCACTGTTCCTAAAATCCTAGTATTTTTTTTTCTCTCTCTCTAGAATGTCCTTCTCTGTAGGGTTGGATTGGTGGTCACAAACTCCCCTGGTTCCTCTTTGTCATGAAAGCATCTTGTTTCTCCATTAATTTCTAGTGACAGTTTTGCAGGGTACATCAGTCTGGGCTGGAGGTTATTTTCTTTCAGGGCTTGGAATACTTCGCTCCAAGCTCTTCTTGATCGATGATCTGTGTCGAGAAGTCAGCCGTAAACCTGATGGGCTTATCTTTATAGGTAATCTGTTTCTTTTCTCTGATGGCTTTTAATATTCTGTTTTTATATTGAGTTTCTGGTGTCTTGATTATTATATGTCTGGGTGTAGCTCTGTTTTGGCTGTAGGTGGCTGGAGTTTTGTATGCCTCACATAACTGAAAGTCATTTTCTTTTCCCATGCTTGGGAAGTTTTCCTTAATTATTTCTGTGAATAGCCTTTGTAATTCACCTATATGTATTCCTGTTTCTTCATTCACATTTCTTATTCTTAAATTTTAGATTCTCTTTTCATCTTCTAGCCTTTGTATTGTTACTGCATGTTTCCTTGTTGTTTTTAAGAGATTTTTCCTTTCATGATCACACATTGCAAACTTATCTTTAAGTTTTGATAGTCTATCCTTAGTTTCTTTTAAGGCATTTTGCCAGCTTTCAATGGAGTTTTTAATTTCCTGGTAGTCTCTTTGAATCTGCTTCATGTATTCTATATTTTCTTTATATTCTTTATCAAATGTTTCTCTCCTTTTTTTGTGTTCCTCCCTTCTTACATCTGTATCTTCCTGAGAGATGCTTTCTGAGAGCATTTCTTTTATTACTCTACTCATATCTTGCTTTACCTGATTTAATATTTCAGTTTTTAACTTGTCTACAAGGTCCTGAAGATATCTCTTAATGTCCATTTAAGCCATGTCTGATGTTGCGTGTTTGTGGCCCTCAGTCTCCCTTGTTTTTCTCTCTCCTGGATCAGTGCTCTCAGAGTTCTGGGCTGGGGGCCTCCTCTTGCCTCTCTCTCTCTTGTCATGGTCCCGGCTTCCTCCACACAGGTGTATATTACAGGTCCCAGCCCCCTTCCCTGTTGGCCACAGTTCCTCCGAAGCACACCGGCGAGGGACCTCCACCCTCTCCTGCCTGCTCTTGTCACTAAGATGTAAGCAAGGGCTGCATATGTCTGCCCCTCCCCACCGGGCCAGTCAAACTTCAGGGGCCTTCACCAGGTTAGTGCATGCTAGGTGCAGGGAATTGATTTGGGACGGCTCATTGGGTCCCAGCCAGGGGCACGGCCTAGTCCAAGCAAATCCCATGAATCTGCTCTGGGGATGGAGCAACCAACTGAAGTCACTGTCGCTCCCAGTTCAGGATCCTCCTACCCGATTCCAACATGTCGCCCATTTGGTAGCACCCTTCCTGTGGGGGGGTTCTCACTCCCAGCACTGACCTTGGATCAATGAAGGTCTCTTCACTGGCTTTGCTCTCTGTTGGGCTCAGCAACCCCCAATTTCAGCACTGCTGTGGCTCCTGTGAGTGGTGGCGGGAACGAGTTTGGGTGGCTCTGCCAGCTGGCGTGGATTCAAGCTGGCGCAAATTCAGGCCGGTGCAGACTTGGAGGGTTGCAGTGAAAACACTGTGTCCCATAATTTTTAGCTGTTCCAGTTGTATTCCTGATGTGTTTGGTGAGCTTTTTTACATTTTAATTTCTTCCTGTGTCAAGAGGATCCATCTCCCTCTGTCTGGATCTCTCCAGGATTTTTTATTCTGGCAAATTAGTTGTTTCTCCCAGTAGGCTTTGTATTTTGTTGCTCACTAATTGGCCATCTTTATTTCTTCAGATTTATTTTCTTCCTCTTCCTCCTCTTCCTCCCCAGGATTAGATTCTTTACCAGGGAGAAAAGAATAGGCAGCTGGCAAAGTAGCTGTAAGAGCGCAGCTCCAGAAAATGTGGGACAGGATAACAGTTTGGCATAGTCTCATCTTTTCTGCTTTGAGGACCAGCTGGGCCATTTATTTATCTGTCCATAGGGGATTGGAAGAAGTGCAGGTATTCACAGATGTGAGTCCATAAGCATGAAGAGTGAACATGAAGCTGAGATCTCATGCAATAGAGCTAACCAGGCATCAGTGACTTACTTTCATTGAGTGGAATTGAGAGGGCCTTTCAGGCCAGAAATTCAAAATTATTGTCTTGAGAAAACTCAGAAAACTCCAGAGAATTCAAAAGCAGTACAGACATGTGTCAGAGAAATGTAACAAAGGTATTGAAATCATTCTAAAACTATCAAAAAGAAAGCCCAAGATTAAGAAAAAACAGTTAAATTTGGATTCCTCTCCCTACAGGAGAGCTCTGTCATTTCCACAGTTGAAGTTGGAGTCCTTATTGTAGGGAACATCTGTGTTCAGCTTTTTGCTCTCAGTTCCTCATACAGTTGTTGGTATTGACTGGATTATTGAAATGAACAGATTGAAGTAGATGTGGAATTAATTTGTCTGATTTATTCAGTGTGTTTCACTGTAATTTATTAAAATTGTCTCTTGAATATCTGTTATGGTTCTGCTTTTTAGGAAATATATGAAGAATCTTCATCATCATGGAAAAGAAACAAAGAATGTTTTTGGGCAACCAGTGATTAATCACATATTTTTAGATCATTAAATCTTAAATTTGGTAAATTTCCATTGTTGGTCATCTTTTGAGTTTTCTTCTATAGAAAAGATAGTTAAGTACAGTTTCTTAGGTTTTATTAGTGAGTCAAATGAGAGAAAGAGAAGGCAAAATAAATGGTTCTGGAGGAAGAGGGTCTAGGAAGTAGAGTTGGGGAAAAAATAAGATAATTTAAATATGAGAAAGATATCTGTGGTCGACATACCCTTCCATGATTAATTTCTAATTATAACTCAACTCACATTATTAAAGTGTAGCCCCTTCTTACTAATTTTAACTGTTTCAGAGAGACTTCTTTGTGCCCCAACCCTCGGTACATTAATAGTGTTACTAACAGGGATGCATTGTGGAAATGTTGGCAGAAATGGAAAATCACTATTAGCCCATTTTGACACTGTGTTATATATTTTCAGAACTTACATATTTAAATAATAAACTGAGCTGGAGATACACAAGGTTCTAAGTTCAATTCCCATTACCAAAAGGAAGAACAACAAAACAAAACAAAACAAAAAAAGCTACATGATTTAGAAAACTTAAAATAATATTTTCCTGTCTTTTTAATATTTAGCAATAAATCTAAAATATGGAGACTTCTTGTATTTTAGAGTTTATGACTGTATCCTTATAGTTTTCATATTTAGTTAAAAATCAGTATACAAATCAGTAAAATTAAGAAACAACATGCTGTGTACTAAAATGTTACTTACTGTTTAAAATGTAACACACAACTGTTAAAGGAAATTATATTAAGGAAATTAATATTAGAGAAATTATATGATTTCTAGAGTATTTGAGGATATTTTTCTGGATACTTATGCAACATTATCATTAGTGAAGTCATTAAAAATAAAATTTCTGTAATATTTTTATATTAAATGATAATTTTGGTTGATCAGCCTATATTCTCTCTTGATAGTTTTGAGTATGTAAGTCTCATTCTTTTTTTAAAAAAATGTTATCAGCCTATTGAGGTATATTTGACAAATAAAAATTATAGATATTTAAGGAGTACAGTGTGGTGTTTTTGAAACCAGGGGATAAAGGGATTAAGTACCAGGGTCTGAGTAAATTAAAGGTAAGGTAAGATAAACTTCAAAAGAAATCAGTGTGCAGAAGACAAAAGACTAATAAAATATGATGATGAGAAACCTGACAAGCAGTAGCAATCCTGCCTTTTTACCTTTCTCTGCCCCTTTGTCTGACTTCATGCGTGTGTGAGGCACAAGGCTGTGTAAGTGTGCTCGCCCCCCCACCTAGTGTGAGCTCCCCTTTGTTCTAACACTGCTTCTGTCCTGTCCTGCTATCTCTGTGGTCCTCAGGGTAAGAACCCAGAGAGAGCTGCTTACTTCTTGATAAATGTTTGTGTGAGATGAATGCCAGAATCCAGGTAATTAACATACCTGTCATCTCATAGAGTGCTTTTTTGTTTTTGGATGACAATACTGAAGGTATATTCCCTTAGCATACTCCAAGTAGACATCAAGTATCCCTTAGCATACTCCAATTCTTAAAGTAATAAAATGTTTGCATAGTTTGGATATCAGCATCACAAAATTAGCACTGTATAAATAACAAAGACTATTTTGACTTAAAAGTTGCTGTTGTTTTTTTCTGTTGTACATCTAGTGATTATGTTACACTAATGATAACAGGTTTTACCTGCAGAATTCAACAAGTATTTATCAAATGCCTGTTCTGTGTCAAACAGTCATCCTTATCTTCCAGCCTGAAATATACTGAGAAAGGTGGAGCATCCTGTCTCTGGCTGAGGGGTATACTTACAGCTGTATTGGTTTTAGGAATCTCCTGGTTCTTTGAGGTCTGCCCTTAGCCAGTGCAGAGGGATTGGGGCAGAAGGATATTGGGAAGGCAAACAAACCTTCCTTTACTTCTCTTCCTGAGTTAGAGTCTCAGCCCTCCCCACTGGAGGTCAGGCTGGGTGTGAGACAGTCAGTTGCACTGTGTATGAAAGCACAGTAAGTTCATGGGCTGATTCTGATGTTAATAAGTGATTCCTGTTATTAATAAGATGTGGTATATTGTGTATACTGTTTCTATGATTATATGTGGATTTCAAGGTTTTTCTCAAATATTTTTAGTAGATCTTCATTAATAGTAATTATGTGTTTAAAAAGTATAGTGTGTTTACATACATTTTAAAGAATCATGTCAACATCTAGTAGATTTTATTCCAAGTTTGGGGCCCTGACTATTTGACTTTTAAGCCTCCAACAAAGGGGTGAAGGATTTCATCTGGAGCATTGCTGGAACTAAGATGGAGCATCCTTGAAAGATTTTAGTGTACTGTACTCTTCTAAAATAGGATCTCCATTAATTCTCACTTTGAAGTCACTGAGTTACTTGGTAATTGAGATATTAAGAGCTGAATCATTCTGATAAGCAACCTTTGTGACTTGGCTACTCAAGTAATTGGAGCAGTAACCTAAAACAAAAGTAAATAAATAAACAAACATCCGTTAAGCAGGTTGCTTGCAAATTCTCAAGGGCACTTTGGAATTGTGACCAAACTTTTAGTAGGATCGCCAGATGAGTTCACTTAAGGAGTAGGGAATTCATATTTATGCTTGAAGTATTTTTGAACAGGTAGCAAAATGGAAAAATTTTTATCATTTTCATATGAAAGTAACAGCAGATGTTCACTGAGTGAAATATTCTGTAGATGTTTTTGGTTTTTGGAAATGATGTTTAGAGTCAATATATTTCCTTTTTTAAGAAATAAAATGGTAATTAAGAATTCAGTAGTTTGGGTCTGGAAATGAACATAGTATAGAATTAGGAGGCGAATCCCAGGCGATAACTTGAATTCAGATGCTTCTTCCTCCCTCACTGCCTCTTTCCATCTGTGTGGACTGCTACGTGGTCTGCTCCCCTCTTGCCTCTCCAGCCTATGTTCCTTCTTGTATTACTTGGACCTTTCTCAGAGATAGTCCCATCCAGGACTTCACACTGTTCACTGCAGCCTGCAGCCCCACACAGTGGGCCCCGGCTTGCCCCTTGCCTCTTGTCTCCTGCCCAGCTTGCTGCTTTCTTATGGCAGGTGTTGGCAGGCTACTCCTGCCGTGGACAGCCTTGATCTGCCTTTCTGACATTTCCAGGGTGGACTTCCTCTCTCTATTTCAGTCTCTAGTTAAATGTTACCTTCTCCGACTACTCTACCCAAAACTGGAATTCTACGTCTTTATCGAATGAATACCAGTGCTATTGGTATTACAGTTGTACCCCAAAATAAACACACTTGATGTGTGTAGTAGTAGCATGTGGCTAAATAAATAATTCAGGGCTGCAACTTTTGTCTTTCATTCTCTTCCCTACTTCTATCCTTTGACATTTCACTCAACTTTTAAGTATTGTCTTTAGGTATTGATTTGTGCTGTAGTTAGGCGGATCATCCAGCAGAGGGCAGTAGAGACAGGGCTTTAGGAAGAACAACTTTTTTAAAAAAATGGAACAAAAAGCAATGTTCTTTAAAATAAATCTGGCATAAATCTTAAATGAAAATTAGACCTAGATTTTGCATAAGAAGATTTCCAATCTTTAATTGGCATCTTAGTTTAAAATACTAATGGGTTATGATGAGAGGAATTTTTTTAATGTTTGTAGTTTTTAAAAGGTAATATAAAAAATTTAAAAACGAATTATCTTTAAAAAGTGAGTAAACAAAATTATTTTACAATTAACTATATGGAACAAAGTGATAGCTTTAATATAGTTGCTTAGTAGCAACTGTATATTACTCTGAAAAAAACAGCTAATGATCATTTTTCTCCCAACATTTTCCTCTCATATTGGAGAACGAACCCAAGGTCTTTACACCGAGCTACATTTCTCTCTCTCTCTCTCTCTCTCTCTCTCTCTCTCTCTCTCTCTCTCTCTCTCTCTCTCTCTCTCTCATCTTTTAATGTTGACACAGTGTCTCACTAAGTTGTTACATTGCTCAGGCTGGAATTGAACTTGCAATGTTCTTGCCTTAGCCTCCTAAATTATGTCTCGCTCCGAGTTGTATTTTACTGTATGTGCTGCCGAAGCGAGCACTCTGGGTTTTATTTTATTGTGAGATAGACACCAAATACACTCACAGGTGATTGCTGCCTGAATGAATGTTTCATCACACTGAGGTGCTGAGGAGGCACGAGAGAGCATGCCGATTCAGGAGGCGGTGTTGGCACACTGGCACAAATGGCTGCGCACACGTTCCACTCGGCTTCGCACTGGCCTGCCATCTGTACCGTGATGAGTCTGTGATCCCGATATGTACCTTTGAATTCTTCAGCCCATCTAATTTTTTAAATATTTAGGCCCTCCTATTATATATTTTTGAAAACCTATGTTTATTAACTATGCATGTGCATCTTGTAGCAGTTAGCCTGTTTTTTTTCCTTACTAGACAAATCCTATGTCTAGTTACTTTCTTAATCCTCTGAAATTGAATCTTGAATGTGTTCTGAAGCCAGATAAAGCCATTAGAAGATATATATAGTGCAATGCATAACCTATAAAAATTCACACCCAGAGAAAATCACTTTATTTTCAAGGCAACTTTAATAATGTCATATGAAGTGTGGTTTACACTTAAATAAAAATTTTCTGTTTGGTTCTTTTGACAAAAAACTATTAATATGGGTTTATTACTTCCAATTTAATTTTCATTTCTTAGAAATCAAATTAGTTGTGCAACTTGATGTACAGACATACATACATTCACTTTTATAGTTTTAATGGAGAGAAAAAGAGACAAAACACACAAAAAAGCAAATTTGATATGAGACCTGTGCATTATTTATGAAGAAAACAGGACAATTTTTAAAAAATACATAATTTCTAACATAGTTTTGCAATATATACATTTATATTATGCCAAAATAAATCAAGTGCATGTGATTCTTTTTATATTTACATGATGGCTATCTTTTTATTATTTAAAATTACTGGTTACTATTTTCACCTGTTTCAAACTTTGACGCCATGTTTATGTTTTGCATTTAGATATTTAAGTTAAAATTTCAAATGGGTTAAAATGGGTATGCTCACTTTACGTACATGAAGAACATAGTCCTAAAAAGCTATGCATATAACTGCTGTATACATGCTAATTGAAATATCAAATATGCATCAGGAAGGTAAATTTAAGTAATCCTGCCTTTTAATGATGTCTTAATTTATAAGATTTTCACAGTTGGATTATAGTTTATTAGGATATAGTAAAAAATTACACCTTTTAGAATAGCTTTCAGTGTTATCAAATACATGTGACATAATTGGCTTTAGGGTTTTTTTGGTTCTTCACAGTTAATAGATAACTTTAACTATTTTACAAATAAGACTGCTAGCTAGAAAAACGTACAGTTAAGAATTCTCAATTTGCTGCTAAAATGAGTAATGAACAATTTTCAATCTCAGTGCTATGTCTTCATCAGGAGCTGTCACTATTTTTTAATGCCTGTGTGGCAGCCATTCCTGAAGCAATTCAAAGTTGTATCATATTCTATATAACCATTTATGAACTATATACCATTTATGAAATGGAACTTATATGCTTAAAGACCTCACTTTTAAAACAAAAGTATGCTTGAATGAAACAAAAGTGTGTAATTTTTTATTTTTTGTATAATTACTTGACGTTGCTTAAAAGTGCTTAAGAAGTACTCCTACTGGGAGTCACTTGGCAGTGTCTGGAGGTATTTTATTATTGTCACAACTGAGTTAGAGGATGTTACCTGTTATCCATTAGATACAGGCCGGGATGCTATGAGACATTTTACCCACTCCCCCAAGAAAACCACCTGACCCAAAATGACAGTTACGTGAAGCTTGGAAAACCCTACCGTAGTGTGATAAATGGTTAGGAAATAAGTGATTCACTCTTTAGCCTAGCAATCCAACTGCTCCATGGAAATAATGCAGAAACAGGCAGATTGGAAACGGGCAGATTGTGCCAAGGGTAGCCGAAGTTCTCAAGCTCAATGTGTGAAGTATGTGACCTTTATTACTTATCTAGGGGAGGTGAGACAGGATCAAATAAAAGGGAAAATGTGTTTTGTAAAGTATACTGGAAAACTAGCAGTAGTTGCATAGTTTATTAAATATTCTTTATCAACATAATGACTAGTCTCCACCTTTTTTTTTTTTTTAATAAAAATTTTGTTGGAATGAAGCAGTACATCCACAGCTGTTAAAAGAATTGGGCTCTGGCTCACCTAACTACAGAAAATACCATGCTGTTTTTGCTATAAATCCATGATATTTTATGGCTATTTTGTTGTTTTTTCTTCTCTTGCTTTGTCTGAATAACACTGTATGCCCACTCAGGGGCCAGGCCAGCCCCACAGTCGAGTCCACGCATAAACACGTGGGCAGATTCCTGTTCTCCTCTGATATCTTCTCCAAGCACAGTCTCAGAGGATTGTCTGTACTATAGGAAATCGAGATCATAAACTTAAAACTAAAAGCATCACTCCTGAGCTAGTCTCTCCATTTTATAATGAGGACATTGAGGTTCATAAAATTTGAGGGTTTGTCAGAAGTTTTAGGTATATAATGTCCCAAGATGAAGTGGTCCTTGTTGCCCTTTCCCATGCCCCTTCCTCAGAGTTATCCCTAGAGAATGTGTAGGCTCAAAAACGAAGACAAGAAAGTGGGAAATGCGGGTGTCCCTCAAAGCAAGTTTACGTACAGTATAATGATGGGTGTATGTCAAAATGCAAATTAGGGGCTCATCCCAATCTGACCATATAATCTCAGGAGTTGGAGCAGAAGAATCCATCTTTTAAACAAACTTGCCCAAGTGTAATTCAGTCTTCTAGAAAAAAGAAACTCAGCAGGTGCACCTGCTAATATTAGTTTCCAATGCCTCATCCATAATTTCTTGCAAGTTCCTAAGGTGTTTTACTTTATCCTGTTTATACTGTCTGAAATTCCAGCATTGAGAATTTTACCTAGTCTCATTTTCTTATTTAATAGTAAGCAATGGCCTCCTAAAGTTAGGGAGCATATATAGTAGTTCTCACAGGTGTGTGAATTAGACCTCCCCTCGTGTGAGAGAGCTGGATGAAGGTGAAGGTAGATGATGACCACTGGAGAAGAAGGCAGGCTGGGGCTTCTGTCACACAGGCACACTGGGACCATGAGAGAGTGGTTCAGCCAGGGAGCAGAAAGGTTGCAAAGAATTTGCTCATCTTTTAAAAATTCATCAAATTTCTGCCAGCTAGCTAGCCAGTTACTAAAAGAGAACTGTTGTGCATCATTAAAGGAAGTTTCTTGTCCTTCCCTGGGCTTCCAGCAGATAGGATTTCACCATATATTGGTTATAGTATGGGATATAAGCAAAATGTTGTTCCATGGCTTCTAAACTGCCCCTCACCAGTTTAAGTGGAGATGTGTTTAGTAGGAGGTACCCTTAAGAGGAGGTATTGTCTATGCTGCTTCCAGTTATTTAAGCATATTTGGACAATGATAGCAAGGTAGGAATCCAAAGAGGTGGCCATAGGCCAAAAGAACCAATAACAAATTTCACTTGTTATAAATAAAATTATCACTTAAAAGTACACTCTGTTGCAACTCTGGATGAACAGCATAAGTTGAAAACAACCTGTGCTAGTTTTGCCACTCTTATTAACATTACCCATGATAATTTTATACATATGTGGAAATATCCAGCATGATATATAATACATATTATATATATATATAATATATATATAATAAGTATTATGTGTAATGTAATATATATTACATAATACACAGTTTATACATATAAAACTATTGTACATAACTATATGTACTATATATTAATATTTATGTACAGTATATATTATTACATATATACTTTTAGTTTTGCTGTATAAATCAATCATTTTAAAGAAAATATTCTCCGCCCCCAAAATTTGAGAAAGTGTTACAATTTAAGACTTGCATACCTGGAAACTTTTGTTTCCAACACAATACATTAGAATGTAAACCCTGGACCAGCCAGTTTAAGGGTTATTTTTTTTTCTCTGTACATAATAAGTCTTTTGCCCTTTTTACCCCTAATCCTCATAAGTTCTTCATTCCAAACTGACAGCAGTTTCTTTTAAAATATCAGGCTCATCTACCTATTAGTGAAACACTTGGACCTAAAAGGAAGATCCATCCGTGACAATAGCATATCCTGGCTGGACGCTGACAGTTCCCAGTGGTGGTGATTGCCTGCCAGTTCATTCAGCTGTGGAGTTCTGTGGTCTCATCCATCTCATCTGGATTTTTCATCATTTTTTCATATTTTCTTTTGAAGAAGCCCAACTGTGAAGATGATAATATAAAATGTTACCACTCTGTGTTTGATAATTACCCTGATTTGAGCATTGCTCAGTGAGTAAAAGGATGACAGGTACAGGTTCCACAGTCTGCTCACGACTCTCTCCAGAACCTCAGGGATTCCCATAAGTGCCTCAAAAATAGTTGGCAACAAAGAATGTCAAAGTCTTCATACCAAATAAGTCATTGTAATAACATCATTTTTTAGTTGTGTACATTTATTAGGTGCAGAGTGATATAACTGTCATCCTTTTAGTGAGGAAATTTATAACCAGAGTTCAAATTTGTGAAAAGATAAGTTTCTGCCTTTTTTTATGTATAGTACTAGGGAGTGAACCCAAGGCCTCACACATACTAAGAAAGTACTCTACCACTAAGCTACACTCCTAGACTTTATTTCATTTTGAGACAAGGTCTCACTAAGTTGTCCAGGCTGCTCATCAACTTGGGATCTTCCTGTCTCAGTCTCCTGAGGGTCTGAGATTATAATCATGAACCACCATTTTCAACTGAGAGTCTATGTATTTGAAGCAAAATAAAATGTTTAAGGTCATAGAATAAAGGAATTTTTTTATTTTTTATTTTTATTGGTACTGGGGATCAAACTCACGACCATGCACTTTCAAGGCAGGTGCTTATGCCACTGAGCTATTTTTTTTTTTAAGAATAATAAAATCAATGGGCTTCCAAAGGCATGAATGAGAAATTAATTTATATTTCTTTTCTCCATAATAGAGGGTTACCATATAATATTTAAAATTGCTATTTTGTAAGGGAACTTATGGCCAGCTTTCAGGTACCCTGCATTTTGGAATGAGAATTTTTTCTTACCTTCCATAAGACAGAAACCAGCACTGAGAGCAAAAGAATGCCAGCAATTATACTTCCCACTATAACCCCTGTGGGTACTTCAGCCTTCTCATTGGGTTTCATTATCATGAGAGGAATCTGAAAATACACATTCACACTTCAGTTATTTACACTAAAAAAAAAAAGAAAATGTTGTTCAGTTCTGTAATTCTATAAATAAACATCCCAGCTCTAGAAAGGTGATATGATTCCTCATGATGGCGAGCATTATACAGAGCAAGTTTTTGAGGAAAATAACCCTGCAAAATTTAGATAAAGAGTACACATTTTCTAGGTTTTTCTCCTTGATTGCATTAGTATTTTATATCTATATCGTGCCTGACAATCCTAGATGCGTTGACTATTTGTTAAGTGGGGACTTTAGTGTCTGGAGCATGTTTTCATCAAGAGAAAGGAAAGGGCCTTGGGGAGAGGAATCGGGATCAACCTAACTCAGCACTGCTGCAGCTTGGGCTTCCAGCGGTACTGACTTCTCCTAGGTCTCACTGCAGGTTGGTATCAACTGCTGGAAAGTAGAAATAATATCTCAGGGCTCAAGCTGACCTTTTCAAAAGTGAGGAGCTTGTTTGAGGATATTTATGTCTCTTTGTGCCCACTTCCTGCAGTCTTTGTGTGCTGTAATGGAATGGCTGCCCTAAGAGTTTTAATAGCAACACTATCTATTCTTTTTCTTTTTCCTTTTCCTGTAATTGGGGGAAGAGTCTCAATCATTTCCTTCAAAGGATATTCTTAAAGAGATATATTTCAAAGAAAAGAAGAGGACAATCTCTTATTTACTTGGCAGTGTTAAGTTTCAGTGGTGAATGAGCAGCTGTATTTCACATACTTTTTGTCTTTTGAGCTAAACTGGAAGCTGGCTTGCTGACTGGATTTCTCATTATTAAAAGCTTTAAAAACTAAAATAATGTTTTTTTTGTAAGTTTATATATAGAGCTATTTTAAATTCCTATCACTTTTTCTGTACTGGCAGTTATATGCCTGCTGCTCTCTGAGAGAGAGTCCTAATTTGGCCTATGGATCTCTGGAGTCATGAGTATAAAGTTTGGTTTGTCAGACTTTTAAGTGGGCCTAGAATTGAAATAAATGTAACTACCTTCCTATAGGAAAATGTCACTTTATGATGTAGAGTCAAAAAAGTAATTTAAAAATTATCCAAATTAATTACTATTTGGATTCAAAAATATTTTTATAGATGCAATTAAATAAAAGTTGGCTTCTGTGTATTAGTATGAGAAAACCAAGGAAAAAATATATCGGGTTCATGAAGATTGATCAGTGGAATTCTGGAATTCTCAGTGAATATATTTATGACTGTTTTCTAAAAAGCAAGTCCATAACTGAGTTTTGCATATTTTTTGAAAGCTGCATTGTTCTAAATGAGCTTTCAATAAAAAAGTACAGTGCTTTCTTCCTTGGGCTAAGTTCAGAGCAGTTTGAATATGAAGTCTGCATTTCCTTTGGCTCTGTTTCTGATTTTCCATGCCAGCCTCTGAAAAGAGGCCATGGGCTTTCACTGAGTTTCCTAAACCGGGCGGCAGAAAAGCTTTGTCTGTTGTGTGGACTCATTTTCTCTGGGGCAAGAGTGGGATGGCAGTGCTGTGAGCTGTATTCTCAGGCACTGAGTGAGGCAGGCAGTTCACAAGGACACTGGTCTTTTAAGCAAGTCTGTGGGCTGAAGCTGTGGATCAAAGCCAACTGCCAAGTTGAACTTGGGGGCAGAGTCATGAACTCACGTCCAACCTTGAACAAAAGCTGGGAGAGGAAAATGCCAAGAGCTCTGCCAGCAGATTAGGCATGGAAGTCCTGCTCTACTGTATCTAAAAATGGCATATACTAAACAGAGTGTCAGTGCAAAGGACAGTGGCCTGTGCCGGTTTCGGGAACAGAAATGCTTTGTTTTCTGTGAAAAGCACACTTCTCTGAAGGACCATTGCTATCAAGGGGAGCATTATAGTTTTTTAGACTGTAAGACCATGAATGAACTTGCCACACTGCGTCAGTCTGGTTGTAAGATGTACTATTTAAAAAAAAAAACCCCTTCAATAATACATGACTTATTTATTAGGCATGCTTCAGTACTTCTTAAATATACTCTAAAACACAACTTATAATTTAAATAGTCATAACTTATGGCTTTTAATGTAGATGGTTTTATACAAGCACAGGGGAAGAAAGAGCAGTAGGGCTGGTGTCAGGTTGGAGAAGAGGCAAAGGGCATCCCTGGCAAGAGGAAGCCCTTTTGTTGAGCCTTCCGCTGGATCACTGCTTCCTGGAAGACCAGCATGGGGGCCTGAAGTGGGCAATTATATCACTGAACTTTCTGAATAGCAAACACCCTTGCCAAAGCTCAACACAAGAGACGTTAGATTCAGTTTCAGTAAGATACTTCCTTATATGCGGAGGTAGGAAAAACGATTATCTGCATTTGTAGAAATAGAATGCCTTTTGAGGGAGGAAGATGTGGCACACTCACTGTGACAGTGTTTTCTTCAATCACATATATTTCAGGGTTATAGGTATAGATTTCTGCAGTTGCTGTCAGCTGTACTGTCTGGAAAGTGGACTAGAACACACAAGAAAGAAAATATTTTATTGTAGCAGTAGAAAACCTGACATGTTTGTAAGTTTTTACCTGGTAGAAAGTAACGAGCAAATGAATACTAACTGTGAAGACACAAGAACTTTTGTGTAAAAGGCCTTCTCATCAGAAGGTGCTGGACAACTTTTAAAACGTGCATATGATTGGGCCCAGGCACTGCAAATTAAACAAATCTCTAGGAGTGAGGCCCAAACACGAGCCAGTTAAAACTTCTCTGCAGGTGATTTGACCTTAAAGAGGCTTGAAAATAAGGGTTTAAAATCAGTGTTTTTAACTGAGAAAGATAAGATTTTTTTTAAGAAGTTCAAGAGGTGAGAGGCAGTTACATGCAGCATTTTTATATACTTACCTAAACGAACCACATAAGGAAATGGAAAAATCAACATTTAAAAGATAAGACAATTTTCTTTTGAGGTACAGATGCATTACATAATACTTTAAAAAGTACACTTGAACTTCACCTTTTGACATACTTTATCATATCAGGAGTAATTTCACATTTCCTAACTTAAATGTTTCTATGAAATATATGAAATAGATGTATGAAGTAGGTATATAGGAAGGTTATATATTTTATGTTGACATTACTTGTAATTCCCTAATATGAAAATATCTTAATATATATTCTTCAATCTATTTACAGAAAAGAATATTTTTTTCAATGGAAACATTATTGATGTATTTACTTCACTGTGGTTGTTCTCTTTGCAGTACAAATATTGGGTCTGATGCTTACTGTCACTCAGATTTTAGAGCTGTTTTCGCATGCTCTAACTATTAGGACTCAGTTTTTCTGGTTACTAGGGCACAAGATCCAACACACTCCATGAAGTCATTTGCTAGGCTGTATCTAACAGCCAGAAAGAGAATATATTTCCAAAAAATGAGCAATTTATTTATTTCCTTCACACTAGCTGAGTCTCTGGTTACTTTTGCTTTCCTCAAGATGAAAGATTGCATCAGAAGTTAACCCTCAGCACTGGTCCCTTAAATATATATTATGTGGGAAACATTAAGGCTATCAATAATGGTATATTTAAAAAAAAGAAAGAAAGAGGCAGTCAAGTGAATGCTAATATTTTCATTGTTCCTATAGCTGAAAGACACATTACAACACTGCTAGGTCTGCACTGCAAAAGCAGGCTCTTCCTTCAGGTACACAATATCCTGCAGGTCTAACAAGCAAAGGCAGGCAAACTACCCCTGGGAGAACCAAGAGGCACAGCTGCTAGCATTGCATTCACCACAGCTTCTTTATTCAGTTAGGAAGGCTTTGGAAAAAACTACTTGAAGCCTTTGTGATAAAATTACTTGAAATGTTAAGTTGGCTTGAATTACATCAGAAGGCAGGAGAAGGCAGCACCACTGGGCTCCAATAGAGAAAATGAGATAAATAGTTTGGATGGGATCTCACACGTGGTCTCAGAAATATCTCCTTTGCTGTTGAAACAGCTGAAAACCAAGTGGGGTGGTGGTAAAGATAACCTTTCTCAAAGAAAGACAATGTTTGAGACTTGAGGTTCAGTGACTCTCAGGGATGTTTTCTCAGTTTAACCAACATAATCATGTTGAAAAGGATAAGCAATATACTTTATGTTTGTTTCTGGAAATGAAACTGCTGCTTCTAAAAACTGTTCTGAAAACTGTCCTTTTAAAATGTCTTCTAGTAAAAATGGTATAGCTTTAAATAAACTTAAAAACCAAATGCTTTCTACAGAGCTGGCAGGATTGTATTTTGATGTGGAAAAGTCAGTTTTCCTTCCCATTTGGCAAAGTTTCCTATGAAAACACTTGTTCCTCAAACTCACAGAGCCAAAAACAAATTTGTGAAACTGAGTACCAAGCTGCTGCAGCTAGGAAAGTGCTACAGCGAACAGCAGGCAGCCCACCTTAGAGAACTTTGCAGCCCACCTTAGAGAACTTTGCAGCCCACCTTAGAGAACTTTGCAGCCACCTTAGAGAACTTTGCAGCCCACCTTAGAGAACTTTGCAGCCACCTTAGAGAACTTTGCAGCCCACCTTAGAGAACTTTGCAGCCACCTTAGAGAACTTTGCAGCCACCTTAGAGAACTTTGCAGCCCACCTTAGAGAACTTTGCAGCCCACCTTAGAGAACTTTGCATCCCACCTTAGAGAACTTTGCAGCCCACCTTAGAGAACTTTGCAGCCACCTTAGAGAACTTTTCTTCTGAAGGCCTTGGAAACAAATGCAACTTAGGAGAAGAAAACAAGCAAGACAGAAAATCAAACTTCTTATTTCCTTACTCCTCCAATTCTGTGTGTTTTCTCCTAACTTTTCACTACTCCTTTTTTATTGCATCTTCATAAAAGAATATTGTTCATATTTTGGCTTTAGGGAGAAGTTGCAAAGGCTGTCAGTCTTGTAATCTTACACAAAACTCCATGGCAAAGAATAGTGATTATTGGAAAAATCATGAAAAATACAAAGTAGAATATCATTCTAAGCACCTAGGAAACTGATTTATTTGTTAAAAAAAAAGGCAAAACAAAAAAAAAATAAACCAAAAACCAAACAAAAAACCAAGAAAGTGAAAGTCATACACTATCCTAAGAGGTTTTAGACTAATTTATATTTTACCACCTCAATCAAAGCCAGAGTTGGCAAAAGGAATGGCTAGTCACTAAAGCATCAGATTTAAGGAGGCCTATCTACATGCATATTTTTCACACTAGATTGAAATTCTGGTTATGCAAATCCATAGTGAAATATTGCTATAGTGGCCACGTGCCTACCCAACAGAAAAACAAAACTGGCATTGTTTAGCACTTTCTTCAAATTTTGCATGGGGATTGAAATCATTTAAATGTTGCGTGCTGACTGGGTTCTCAGCAGAGGAAAGATAAAGCAAGAGAGTAGGGGGTTATTGCTAGATAGGAAGATGGATCCTTTTGCTGGATTTGTCTCCTGGGTAGTTTGAGACCCATCCAACAATTAGATGTGACCTCAACTGCGTGTTGGTGGGGGTGTGGTAGAGAAGACCTGGAAAAGGAAAATGTGAGGACTGGGTGGGAAGATAAAGCAGATGCCATGTAGCCAAGAGTAGCAGAGGTGACTTTGTCCCCATTCCTGTAGATACTGAAGGCTGGTGTCTAGGAGTCCTTCTGAAGCAGACCTTTTCATAAGCTCCCCATAGATTCTGAGGCACAGTCAGATCAGGTGAGCCCTGGAGAGTGATGGCAGCACACAGCCTTCTACATAAAACTCCTCAGCCACCACCATCAGCCAGAATACTATTTTGTCAAAGGGTACAAACTCTTTGACAATAAAGGTTAAGTTTCCTCATCATTGATGAGTCCAATAAATGATGCTGATACTTACTGCGGCAAAAGTCCTGTTCCAAATTCTGGTAGACACATTAATGAAGTATTCTCCTTTTATCTCAAGGTTTTTGAAACTGCAGATGACATCACTACAGGAAGCAGTTCTGCAGTCCTTTCAGATTAGAGTCAATAGTGAAAGAAGAGAGGGTTAGTATGGGTATAAAAAAAATGAATGCAAAAGTTTAAAAAGATACATAAAGCCCAGTAGTGGGAAGGATCTGGGGAAACAGGCAATCTCATGAACTGCTTGTACTTATAACCCCTTCCAAAAGATTTCGGTACTGTCATAAAAATTGCGCCCTTTCTCCCAAGTTTTTCTTATCTGTATAGACAACTTCAGGAAAAAAACAAACAAAAAAACTAGAAGTGTGTGAAGCAAATATGCAACTGTGTTAATTGTACTACTAACAATAGTAATAACAAAATACAATCAGTCACCTTATCAACAATGTATTCGTTAGGTAAATCAAACAACATTAACAAAAGAATTATAATTTAATCATTAAACTTAACCATGAGGATAAATTGCTTAGCTTAAAAAAAAGTTGGTAGTAAAAGAATTGTGATTGTTTGAAGTTTGGGGAGAAGGAGAGATGAACAGGTAGAGCACACAATTTTAAAGGGTAGTAAAAATATTTTTATGATACTGCAATTGTGGATACATGTCATATATTTGTCAAAATTCGTAGTGTGGATTTTACGATGCCAACAGTAAACCCTCAGATAAGATGTGGACTTTGGGTGACAGTGAGGTCGGGACATCTTGTAACAACTGTACCACTCTGGCTCAGGGCTTTGACAGTGGACGACACGGAGATTATGTGAGGAGAGAGGCTAGATGGGAAATTTTTGAGGATTCCATTTAACTTTGCTGTGAACTTAAACTTGCTTTAAAAAAGTCTATATTATACTGGCCCATCTCCAAGGACAAAAGGTAGCAAGGCCCATTGATGCAACAGCATGCCTGTATCTCTAAGTGCAGAGTGCCATTAAATGAAGCACAATTTTATTCTATTTTTCTGCTTCTCTCCCACCCTTCATAAAATTAAACAGTTGCAGTGAAAGATTTAAACCAGGAGAATATTGCTCAGTATTTTGATAAGGGAGAGCTGTGGATAATTGAGGGTTTATTGTTTACTAAACATTTACTAATTTGAATACTTACTATGTGACTAAAATATAAGCCAAGCACTATGCTAGGATGCTAGATTAATGTCTTTCCCTAAAGGACATAGCTCAGGAACAGGAGATAATAAGATATGAAAAGGCAGAAGAGGGTAGCATATTTAACAATTAAATAAAATTCATCAGCCGGGTATGGTGGCACACTCCTGTAAGCTCAGTACTAGGGAGGCTGAGGCAGGAAGATCATTGCAAGTTCAAGACTAGCCTGGGCTACAAAATGAGCCCAATTTGGTCTGAACTGCATAGTGAGACCTTGTCTCAAAAAGACAAAAAAAAGAAAAAAAAAGTCATCAGTGGTTAAGTTGCAGGTAGACTTAAGGTACTTCATCTCTAAAGTATATGCCAGTTCATTTACAGCTCTGACACAGTTTTAAAGTACAATACACAGACACAGTTATTTCAATTGTATCCTTTTGTTATCAAAAACTCTGGATATTTAATGTGCAAGTAATGGCATAAGTAATAATATAATAACCTAGATTTGAGAATGTATTTTTTAAATCTTAATTCATACAAGCGATCAAAAGCAAAAAATGAGAAAACTCTGTGACACCAGATGGTTGGAGAAAAGGTCCTTGATTTCAGGTAAAACAAACCATGAGCTCCTGGAAGCAACTTCAATTATTAATCTGTTCTCACCAATTCTTTTATGTGCCGAAAATTTTCACTCTTGAAAGATACAGAAGAAGAGGTCTGACCCAGTTTCAGTGGATTTATTTCTGCTTTACAACTGATGTCACCAGCCTAAAAAGAAGAACCCAAGTCAGATTTGGAAGCAAAATGTTTTTATGATGTTCTTTTCTCAAGGTAAGAAATCTTACTGTCACCTGTCAGGGGAAGGGAGAGAGGATCTATTAGGCTTTTTCCAACAGCCCAGACCTAGCCAGACTTCCTGTGATCACTGATTCAACTATTGTGTTCAAGTCCTATAATGTGACTTGATAAAATGGCTAGGTTTTATAGACTGCTGTGGTTTAGATGTGTTTTGTGATACAAGGTTCACTGGAAGCTTAGTCCCCAGGGTGCAGTGTTGAGAGGGAGTGGGACCTTTAATAGTTGGAGCCTAGGGGGAGGGCTGCATGTTAGCTGGGAGCATGTCCTTAGAAGGGACAGTGGCATTCCAGCCTCTCTCTAGTTTCTGATTTGGTCATTGTCTCTTTCTTCCCTTTCCTCTTCCCCCTTCCCTTCCCATTTCTCCTTCTCTTTCCCTTCCTGCCCTCCTCACCCCCATGCATGGGCTTTTCCTACCATGCACCATGAGGTCCTCACTGGAGCTGAAATGATGCTGAAATAATGTGCTTGAATCTCCAGGACTGTGAGCTAAATCTCTAGAACTTTGAATTTTAAAAAAATGTTTTTCTTTAGAAAGGTATCAAGGCTCAATTTTCAATGCCAAATGGTCTCCCACATAGCTTATATGTAATAAGTCAAATGTGTAATGCAAACACACTGTGAGTGATTTAATTCAGGCCTATTTTCTGTGAAAAGGTTTAGAATTTTAGAATTTTGATTTCTTAGTCTTGCCACAGGAAGATGAGCTCAGTGCTACACTAAAGGTGAGTCAATTGCAAGGGGTGTGGGAAGAAAAGTGGTTCTTGGCTCAGGTGGAGACACTGGAGAGCTTTAAAGAAAAGCACTGATGTTAAAGGTCTGAACTTTAGCAATTCTGACTTAATTTTCAAGGCATCATTCTTTCAAATTAACCTGGGTGATACAGTGAATGGGCTGGGCTGGGTGTTACTGGGTGAAAGTCCAGTTGGCTGCTTAAAGATCAGTTACTACTGATCAGACCTACTGTGCTCTCACCATGGGTTTAAACTCTCACTTTCCAATCTTCTTTCCTAACAAGGGCCTGATAAATTTCAACCTTCGCCTGACCAGACGAGGGATTTTAGAATAATTTTTGCTATCTATAAATATCTAGACTCAGATATTCTTTTTAAAATTAATATATTGCTTCAATATATGAAATTAATGCTAGTTAATCGGTACCTGGATGTATAAGTGTTATCTGCTGTTTTTCATCTATAAAATGTCAGAACTAATCATCCCAGATGGTTATTTCCATGTCAAAAATGCACACTTTTATAAGCTGTTTTGTTTTTCTTACCTGGTCTGTGTGTATGTCAGTCAAGTACATAAGTGGGTTCTTTTCTTTGGTGTACTGAGGAATGTGGATGATTACAGATGCCATGCTTACTGGGACAAGTCCTGTCGTGACCTGGGTTGGGAAGAAAATGTTGTAGAATCACTATGTGGTGTGTGTGATGTAAGGAAAACGATTAGTAGTTCCTATGCTGATGAGGGGTGACTATAAAGTGCAAGTGATCAGAGATATGACTTGGGCAAAGAACTTAATCTCTCTCTGCTTTAATTTTCTCGTTCATATAATAAAGTTAATCAGAAATTCAGTAGGTTTGTGCGGTAAACAAGATGTTTTCACTGATGGGGATTTCCTTCTAAGTGGCCAGTGCTTATGCCTTGCTGGCTGTTAAATTTTTTAAACGACTAATAATAATAATTCTACCCTCATAACCAGCCTGGCAATTAAATAGCATAAAAGCACTTGATATAATGGCTGATACTTATTACATACTCTATAAATGTTATTTTATTTTACTGTGAATCAATTAACTACCCTACTAAAAAATGTGGCTACTGGATACCATCCACATTTTATAAATTCCAGTATCTGAATAGCAATCCAAGATTCTTTTGTAATTTTAAACATCCCAAAATTGCAGGTTGTAGCCGGTAAATAGACTAGTAAGAAATGGACAAAAGTAAAATGGTTTTAACTCAGGGTGATGGATGAATTCTTTTTTACTTTCTAAAGTTTCTGTATTATCATCATGCTATGAAATAGTAATTTTTTACAACTAAATTTCTTTTTACATAATTGATTATTGTTTTTAGATTAATAATTATTTACTCATAGATATTAGAATTTGACTCAAAAATATTTGTAGATACTAGGCCTGGAGCTGTAGCTCAGTGGTTGAGTGCTGCTCGCAGGTACCTCCAGCACATGCGTGTGCATGTGTGTATACATATATGTATTTGTCTGGCTCTCAAAGTATGGCCCCTGGGCTAGCAGCATTAGAAACATGTGGGAACTTTTCACAAACACAGATTATTTTATGGCCCACCGGATCATTCCAGGGGTGAAAGCTAGCATCAGTGTTCTAATGAGTCCTCCAGATGATGCCCAAGTTTGAGAACGGTTGGTATATTTTGACTTCATTTTATTTTCTTCTTCCCTTCTCAGACTCGTTTTTTCTTTTCCCTTCTTCCTAATTTGCCATCCTTATGAGAGACTTACCAACCTTAAGAGAGAAGATGAATTTTGGACCAATATCTTCAAAATTGTGCACAACAGAAGGAACATTCTCATCCGAGGAAACTTCATAAAAATTTATGCTGGTGGATCTGGTGGATATTTGTGAAGTAAATGCATTTAGTTCTGCTATTGTTGTTGAAGTTTAATATTTCTTTTATTTAAGCATTTTCTAGCTTTCATTACAAATAAAATAGTATACTTTTAGTTACAAAAGCACTGAATGACTATTCTGCATTAAAATCAACTTTTTTAGCTTTCTCACATGAAACACAGCATGATGCACTTGATCAGAGGCTGGGAAGGATGTTGGGAATGGAGGAGAGAAAGAGGCTGAATAAAGAAAATTCAGCTAGAAGTAGTAAGTTCTAGTGTTTTACAGCATGGGGAGGTGACTACAGTTCCCAATCACCTTTTATATATTGGTGAATAATTAGAAGAAAGGAGCTCAATGTCTCCAAAGATAAAGTAATGATAAGGACAAAGAAATTCAAATTACCCTGATTTGTTAGTACACATAAAACATACATATATTGAAATTGTGTATGTGTACTGAAATATATCATACTCCATAAACATGTACAATTATTTTTTGTCTGTCAATTTTTTTAAAAAATTAAATAGATGAATATATCAACTATCTCTGGTTTTATAATACATTCTATACATTTTCTGAATTATCACTCTGAAATGCATATATCTGTATGTACTATCAAAATTATAATACTAAAAGTCTTAAAAACTACTAGCTGAAACCAGAGGTTTGTTATGGTCTATGGTCCAATACATGCCTTTAAAACTAAGGCAAATTCATGATATATCTTTTTATGGTCTTTCTGCTGAGATTCTGCGTGTTATATGCTTGTGACTTGTCAAGTATCTGAAATAACTACAAAAGTATTACTTTAGAACTGATAGTGGAACTGTTTCCAGGGTTGCTATATAACTGGTATTTTAATGTGGTGGACACTCAGTTCTTGTTGATTGGATAGGATGCATGGGTTTATAAGCCAGGGTTTTCCTATTTGCTACGGGTGAAACACAATGATGGGTTTTGGGTATTTGCTCCTGCATTATTCATTACTAGATGCCTGTGAAACAGGATATACATTCATTTTATTAATCCTTTTTCCTAGCCTTTTCTAGTTCCAAACCAACTCTAATGCTTTGGCTCTGAATTTCAGATATTCAAATTGGCTTCTTCCACTAGTGGAGCCACCTTTAAGATGAACAACTCACAAATTTTGTCAGACTAGATTTAAAAGCATTGGACTGATCTGGACCATTTTGCTTGAGATGGCAACAAATGTCTGCAAGCGTCTTTGTCAAAGAAACTGCCATAGGACCATTCAGACTGGTTTGAAACTCTGGAAGCTCTGAGTTTGTATTGCAATCAAGGCAGTTTCTTTGGATTTAAGGGTGTGGAGGAGCAGGTAAGCAGGAGAGTCTAACAAGTACTATGCATATCCTCTCCATTTATTCTTTATAAACAATTTATTGGGAAAACTGACTAGGATTTGAAATAGGCATTATGGCTATGTGTGCATGGATTATTCTCTTTGTCTTACAGAATGTGTTTGTGTTAGTCCCTAAGCAGGACCAGTTTCTAAACTGATTAATATTTTCTGCTTTTTTCAATATAAATAGATCTGATGGTTTTCTACTTGTTAAGTAAGTTTTCCTTAAGTTACTTAAGTAACATTGTGTGTGTGTGTGTGTGTGTGTGAGAGAGAGAGAGAGAGAGAGAGAGAGAGAGAGATTTAATACATACACAGCAGCCACAGCAGTTAGCTATATTCAGAAGGAATCCTGTTACAAAAACAATTCTACCAACACTATTTCTATCATCATATTTATACAATATAGGTGCACATTTATATAGTACCAAAGTGGTGGCTAAAGGATATACTCAGTTACTGTGTGTGGCTTTTTCTTAAGTTTGAAAAAACACTGGTTAAAAGTGTTTTAAGCACTATTGCTCATGAAAAGGAAAATGCAAAACAACATAATGTCAGAGTGGCATATAAACTATAAAACACCCATGAATAGAATAAGCTAGATATGTTTGGCTTGATATGAAAATTTCTCTAAGATTACATAAAATGCAAAATAAGAATAGTATTTTATTGTTCCTCTTGAGTAAACAAAATGTTGGCCCACAATTGTGTGCATGTATATATGTGTGGATTCCATATATAATTCTTAGTTAAATCAACCATATGTCTGAAAAATATTCCCAGAGTCACATTCAACACCCATGCGGAATATCACCAGGGATGGGGGAAGAGATGACTTTAGTTTTAATTGTGCATCTCTGTTTAATGTCTGGAATTCTATCTATGGTGTATATTTAATGTTTTTCTTTTAAGGAAAAAAATCTGGAGAATTATTCAGATATAGGAGGAGCTATTTCAGCTTTTTCTTCATAATTCTCTAAATTAAATTTTTAAATATATGCTTGTAAAAACATTGTGGTGTACTGGAATCCAAATTACCATCACAAAAATGCATAGGTAAGATGTCAATAAGTAAGAGTGCAGTCTCATTTCAATTTTATGTTTATTTCATGTTAAAATTTCTGGGGGGAAAATTGGCCATGATGGCAGAGTGGTGACGTAAAGGCTGTGTTTAACAAAAGTATTTAGAAGAGAAAGAATTAACATAAGTGAGAAGGAAATATTTAGGCAATGCAGTAATACAAATCTTCGTGCCTGCAATTGATTTCAGTAGTTAGCAAGTGGGAGTCCTTTGAAAGCTGAAGTTACTGATTAATTTTTCAGGGATGGATGACTTGAGTTGTACTTTGTTTCCACTCTCGCATTTGCCATTCACTTGATACAGAAACATTCTTTTCCTCTTTGCTCATATGTCCCAGAAAGGATGACATAGTTTTCTATTTGTTTTCACTTAGTGATTTTTTGGATGTTCTACATAATCAATGCTTTTAGAGGTTGGGATGATAAAGTAGGAGATAGCAAAGCTAATTGTCACTGGGCTTGAGAAAATATGACCGCATGTTTTTCTGGGCCACTAATCTGCACAGAGAAGCAGTGTGGGTGCTTCACTAAGGAGAAAATACTGGTTGCTCACTTCGGAGCTAGGCATGTCCTGTGGCCTGTGCACCTGCACAGCAGTGCCCTGGTGTGCCTGTGCCACGAACCAGTCTCACTCGGGAGAGCTACACTGTTATTAACCTATTGGCACCTTGGGATTTGCATGCTATCCAATTCCCAAGGCACTTGTTCCTGGGAACAATTCAAAGCAGCTGGCATATACTTGTCTAACATTTTAACTGCTGCTCTCAAGTTTACTTGCTTTGGTAAGGCAAGAAAATGGAATAAAGCAGTACTTCATGGTTGACATCCTTTGGAAAGTCTCTCATTTCTTCCTGGTTGGAAAAAAACCCTAATCTGTTATGTCAGAGATTTTTTACTTGGACGCTAGAGCTGATCTAGTTTCTGTATCTGACTATGTGATGTGTGACTCTATTCAATATCAATTACAGATTTCTCATGTGCAAAACAGGGTACTGGGGCCTCAACATCCAGAGAGGAAGATACTGCTTGACATCTCGTGTGCCCAGTAGGAAGCAAGAAAAAAGTGCTTACACCTGGTAGGGTCCTTGAGTCTGGTTTAGCTTTCAGGGAAAATTTTCAGCCCTTCCAAGGGCCTGGAGGAGAGTTTTCCTGTGGTCAGTGGGAAAGTATTTTTCCTCTGTCTTTCAAAGCTGCTTTCAGTCAACAAATCTAAAGTGTCACTCAAGATTTTCCTAGGCTCTGATCTGTCTGTGGATTTCTGGTTTAGCTGGCAAGGGGAAGATACATTCAAGTCTAAATGTGCTATAAACCAGTGTGGTGTCATTGACAATGGGCTACCTATTTTATAGGCTTTGCTTACCTGGTTAAGTGAATTTCAGCATCATACAGGAGGGGAATTTTGAGGTTGACTGAATTATCTGCCTTGTTTGCTTCTTCGCTTTCACTATTGAAACAAATATTAAGAATTACTTAGAGTGAAATATTATATAAGCCATTGATCATCATTAATGGCTTCCTCTTGTCTTACCTGAAAGCTTGGAAGCTGAAAGATGCCTGATTCTGAAGGTTTTGAAGGTTGAAGTCGAAGTGAATAGTGAATGTCACCTACACATGCAGTTAAAATTTATCAATCTATGATGCTTTATACCCAGGAAAGCAAAAATAGTCCCCATAAAAGCAAACTCACTTCAATCTGATTCTGAATTTCATTTTCCTTAACTTTTCAACTTTGTAGAATATCTCAATTGGTCTTCCTTATGCTAGCATGGTTCCTTTAAAATTAGGAAAGCTCAAATTTCAGCTGACAACTGGAAGCTATCCAGCCACATTTACTTGTTTGAACTGTAAAGCTTTGTGGAGAGATAAAATTTAAATAACAGGGATTGAGAGGTGATCTCTGTGACTCTATGGAAACTGTAGCTAGTGTTGGTCAACATACTGAGACAAAAAGAACTTTGCGTGTTGTGTGTGCTTTTGTGCATAAACTGCATAGAGAACAGATCTTTACTACTAATTTCAAAGGAAATAATTCAGTTATGATGAAACTTCCTCTAAGTATTCAGTTGGTTATTTTTTGATTGCTGTCAAGTGATGACACCTAACAAAGACGATGTTATGTTGGTAAATTAAGGTGAGTGCTGAAGTATGGCTAAATAAGTATGGATTTTAGGATGGCATGCAAGTTGTACCTGTTGTTTGCTCTTTAAAGCAGGATAGCCCACGTCACAGGTAATAGACCTCTGAGATGAATCAACCTGACATATTACTTCAGTTCCATCCACCTGAACAAGACCCAGGAAGTAATAATGTTAGTCTATAACACATGTGTATATATGCACACACTGAAAGATATAAAGAGACATTTATCAGAAAGATCAGTTCATACTGAATTAGTCTATGGTCCCTAAAACTTTGAAAATCTTGTACTCTCCAAATGGCCAACATACTATTTTTTACAGCTAATTGTAACTATACACTCTAATATGTTTAGATACTTTGGCTTTAGACGAGCTAAAGAATTGATTAAAAGTTGGATTTCCTCTCCCAAAGGAAGTAATAGTTCTCATAATTCAGAAACACAAATAGCTTTAATCTAGTATGCAGAAACCCATCATTCTCTTAATAGTTTTGAAATACATATTTTCAAGAGAAGGAAAAAATTCATGTTGGTCTTTGTATTTCAAATAACTTGACAAATCTTTTTCTTAGTTTTTCTAAGTTCTTTTCTTTTTAAGGAAAAGTTGTTGCTTGGCATAAGACATTTTAATCACTAAGGTTGGGATAGAATGAAGGACTCCAAATCTATTGAGTTTAAATTAACTTTAAATGGAAAGAAACCATTTATTAAACCCTTCAATGAAGTAGATCACTTGGAAAATGGCTTTCTTTCTTTCTTTCTTTCTTTCTTTCTTTCTTTCTTTCTTTCTTTCTTTCTCTCTCTCTCTCTCTCTCTCTCTCTCTCTCTCTCTCTCTCTCTCTCTCTCTTCCTTTCCTTTCCTTTCCTTTCCTTTCCTTTCCTTTCCTTTCCTTTCCTTTCCTTTCCTTTCCTTTCCTTTCCTTTCCTTTTCTCTCTGTGTGGCTCGGGGATAGAGGAGGGAGAAAGAGTCCTCCTGGTCAAGTTCATTCCTGGGTTAGAGATCAGGACAGTGTGACTGCCTGGCTCTGCTGGAAAGCATCATCTTGGCAGCAACCAGACCTGCAGTTGCAAAGCTCAGACTGAGCTGCAGGACTTGAGTGGCTCAGAGCAAGTAGACCACATCTGTGTTGTGCCACATCAGCCTCATTGCACAGATGGGTCAGGGTAAAGGAAAAGGTGACCCAAGCTGTGTAGGTACAGGTATACGACCTGTCTCTTCATTTGGCTTTACGAAATGGAAGTCACAAGCTAGGGCTGATTGTACCTAGGGTTAAGGTGCCTCTTAGACAACTTAGAGGACCTGGAGGATTGAATTTAAATTATACAGTAATTGAAGCAAGTAGGAAACACGACAGTGGTATTCTCAGAGTGTCGTCACATACCGGCATGGAGTATGAAGCAAAAAACAAGTTCTCTGAAAAATTAGCAACAATTGCAGTGTTGTACGCACTTTCACCTTTGTTTTTCAGTGTTAGTGAAAATGTTAATCTTTTGTTTTGGTTGCTGACAATGAAGGACTGTTTTCTGTTAAAAGTGAAAAGGAGAAAAAGAAAAAAAGGCCATTAAAGTAGAAAGAAAGAGAAGGGGCACTATTTAAAAACTTCCTTCATTTAAGAAAAGTCTTGTTTGTATCTATTTGTGATATTGAGAAAATTGCTTAATAACAAAATTTATCTGCATTTTAAAATGACACTGAAAAATAAGTACATGCTATTGCATTTTTTCTTTATCATTTTTAATTACATTTCAGGGAAAAGAACTATACAAATACCAATAATTTTGTATATATTATTTTGTACTAGATTTTAAAGGTCTTTTGTATTATAAACATTTCTTTTATAGAAAAAAGATCTCTGTAAGCATTCAGTTGAAAGAAATAATCTATGTCACTTTTATTTCTACATTTTACATTAAGTTTTAAAACAGAACTTACTGAGTGTTTGGAAGCTGTTGGACATCTAGAACCAGATCAGAGATGCAAATTCCATCACCACCACAGTCTTTGTAGAAAGGGATCTACCAAAAAGAAAGAAAGTAAAAAGACAAGAAAGAAAATAATCATATATTTATTTCTGAGTTTGAAAAGCATTATACAGAAAAATGCATATAATGTTGTCTCATTTATATAGAGTTTCCAACAATGGAAAAACCAAAGAATATTTAGGAATATCTATGTGTTTAGCAAAACAATTAAGGAAAGCAATGACAAATGTTAAGTTCAAAATCATGTCTTATTTAGGGGAGCTGGATTAAAATGGATGTGAAGGAGGGGTGATACATACAACTTCATAGGCATTGGCAATATTTTAAAGTGGATGGTGAGTACAAGTTGTTTACCTAAGTTTTTAAATTTATTTCTTTCACTCTAGGGGCTCCAGATAGAGCAGTAACCAAGAAAGACAAAATCTTCTGCCTGCATGGAATTAACCTGCTAGTGAACTTCACATGCAGTTTCTTTTAGAAAATTAAGATGTTTAAGGCTGTGTCCTAGGTCCTAAGTATCTTTAACACTATTGCAGTGATGATGAGATTTGTTAGTCAGTAAAACTGCAGGCAGGCAAGAAACACTTACGCTGAAGACCTTGACAGTATCAGAATAGGCTTCAAGTGCAGGGCTAGTACCAGGGTTTTCCAAACTGATGTCCACACGTAGATCCAAAGAGTTGACAACATCAGAGGGTTTCTACACACGCAGACACACACACGCACACACACACACACACACACAGAGAGAGAGAGAGAGAGAGAGAGAGAGAGAGAGAGAGAGAGAGAGTTTGTTGTTAGGGCAAAGAACTTTTAAAGCAAGAAAACAACTACAATGTGTTTATAATTAAGAACACAGTATTGCTAAATTATATAGACAGACTATCCTTATTTTGAGTGGTCACTCTTTTCTGTCATAATTCTGCTGTCAACCTTAAACTACTAAATAACTTAAAGAAACTTGATTTTAGCAAAAACCTAAAGTAGTGGTTCTTAGTTAAACTCATCAATAATCTCATTATTTATACACAAGTTTTTATAAGTGTTTAGCTGATATGCTCAGTTTTTAATCTTCAAAATCCTCTATGCAAGGTTCAGGCACCTGAGTTATTGGCTATGTCTTTCCAGTTCCTACTTCCAAGATTTGAGAGTCCTTAGGTGTCCTGACCAATCCTCTGGAAGGAGTCAGTATGACCCAGAAGGGAAAGTGCTCAGGGTTGGCTCTCAGATAAGAGACAAATATACTTCCTTACCTGCTCTACAGAACCATACAAAAATGATTCCTGTGTCCTAAATCAAGCTCCCCAAGCTCCCCCACCTAAAACTGACTATTGTGAGTTGTATTGTTCATCCATCGCATGTGACGATGTTACATATATCACTTCACAGTTAAACACAGCCCTGTCTGCACACAAGTGCTACTTCTCCACTTTGCATCTGTATAGAGAGTAGAGGATTTGCAGCATTCTAGGAGGCACATTCTTCTTTCAAATTTTGAGGCTTTTTGTCTTAATGAAAGGCATAAAAATGCCAAAACAAGGTTCAGATTTCATCTAGCAATCATCTTACAGATTTCTTGCCAGTTCTTGTCAGGAAGGAATACTGTCTACATTATAAATGAAAAAGAATCTAAAAACTGCATTTTTTTTTCACGAGAAGTAGTATTTTCATTGACTATTGAGTCCATTTCCTGGCAGAATTTACTCCTAAAGCTTGGTCCCCGTGGCAGGCCTGCCTACAAGTTTCCTGGCTGCGAAGAAGGCTTGACATAGTGGATGCACTTAACTGGTATTGATAGCAAATACTAAATAGCATTTTTTTTTTTAAAGAAAATAAGCCAGATTGTCTTGAATTCTTCACAATAGATTACAAGTGTAATTTGATTCACTAATGGGCATAGGACAGAAAAGGATGACTAGCTTTTTCACATCAAAGAATCTGTATATTTGAGACTTAAACAACAGTAACAACAATAACAAAATCCCATCTTTCACATACAACAAACCTCTAATTAAATAACCAACTTTAATTCACCTAACCATTGAGTTGATGTTTTCCCAACTCTTATGCTTAGTATTTTTTGAAGTGTGAATTCTGTATAATCCATCTACGTCAGGAATATCTACAGTGTCCCTTTAACTTACATGTACTTTGTTTCTTTAAGATCAAATTTCTGGTAGTGGGAACTCAAGAATCCAGATTTTTATAAATGTTTTGTTGGCAATTTCTATGTACCTTAGCCTGTGAGAACTGTATTAGGAAAATACTTAAGCAGTTTTTAAATTAGTTTCCTGATTAAATTACACTTTCAAATATTTATATGTGGTTGCTAAGGGGAAATATTTTATAGAGCTTATAAAATAAATTTGCAGTTGGAAAATTTCACCTGAGAAGCTTTTTTCCTATATGGGAGATTTTCAGAATCCCTGGGAACTGTGGTAATTATGACATAAGATTAAAACAAGTAATCTTTACCTCATAATCCACCATTATTCCCTTATATTGAAACAACAATTGGAATTACCATTTTCAGAAGCATTAAATAAATAAGAAAAATATCAAAATGGAATCTGTTACTAAAGTTCACCCTGTCCAACATTTAAGAAGCCATTGGATTTTCAATTTATTTTTAACACTTTTAATTATATTCCCAAATAAAATTTAATGACACTAACATATAATAGGATGTGACGGTAAGTATCACCATAAAAGAAATATGCTCCCTGTTTATGGAATTAGACAAGAAAGGCATTAATTAGAAGGGCAAGAATTTTCTAGTACATAGTATCCATTTTAGACTTGCAGCATTATTTTTTAAGAAGAAATGAGGTAGAAAGAGAGGATTCTGATGGCTTACCTGTATTTGAATTGTGTGCTGAGTACACCTGTTTTCTACATTTAGCACCATATTCTTCTGGAGGCATCGCTCATTATTTTCTTGAAATAAACCCCTGGAGGTTACTCTGGATGAATATCCATCTGCATCAAGTGTGATGTTATACGTAATGGCTATGACAAAAATCATAAAGAAATGTCATTACAAATGACCTTGTAAAGAAAAAGTATCTTTACTTCACTGTATCTTACCAGATAAAGTCACTGACTTCAAGAAAATATAGAAATAGAATTTACAGTGATGGACTATAAACCAAGGGTAGCACCATATGGTGTTTGTAATTCTAGCTCTTACAAGAGTTAGGTGACTCTGGATCTAAAGAAGTGTGATTCAAAGTAATGTGGCTTAGAGCAAGGACAGAAAATTGTACTTGTCATGAGCAAATTACTCACTCCCTCATATACTGGCTTCCTCATACACAGAGATACAGAAAGGGAAAGATTGTTACTGAAGGAGTACAGCTGAAGATACTCTACATATGGCAACTTACCCAAGCTCTACAATAAATCTGGAAAGGGGATATTGTCATTCTATCTCCCAGATAATGAATTAAAATAAAAGAAGCAAAACAATTCATTTAAATTCACACAGCAGGGCATGGTCAAAAATAAAATTTTGGTATATTTGATTAAATGAGACCCTCCCAAAGATCTTGTACAGTGCCTGACATATTTTAGATGTTTCCATAGAGAATGACATACAACATATCAGCAAGATGGTTTGAGTCAGAGTTGGTTTGAATCCTAAGCCCACAGTCTTTGAACTTTGTGACTTTGAGCAGTTTACTTAACCTCTTTGAACTTCTGTTTCTTCATCTGTCAAATGAGAAAATCAATCCAGGTAAATTAAAATTTTAAAAAAATGTAATAAAAATTGATGATAGTAGCAGTGTCCAAACGCTCAGAACTATTACCTTCAACTGAAGTCAGTTGGTCATGTATCCAACATTTAGAGTGATTATCTGGTGCTATTCTAGCATCAACTACCTTTTTTTGGTTACTCTATTACATTTTATTATTTTCATTATTTTAGGGTTGATTATGTGTTACTTTTAAATATCTATGAGAGATACTATATAGTTTTGTGTAATTTTTCTTGCTCCACAGACTTAGTAAGTGCCATAAAGCTGGATAAAACCTGGAAGAGCCCAACAAACTAAAAATACATAGTGAAAATAATACAAAGGAAAAACAATGATAGGGTCATGAATATAGTTAGGCCAAAGTTAGTACACATCATAATACTTTTTAATTTTTTAAAAAGCAGCCTGGCAAAACTGATATATAGTCTCATAGGTAATGTATGAATTTTTAATGTTAACTTTAAATTGGGGTGAGAACCTGTTACGGTTCCTAGTTAGATGTCCCACATGGACTCATGTGCTCATAGGAGGTGATTGGACCATGAAGTATAGTACTCATCAGTAGATTTGTCCACTGAGTTTATAGTTAAATGTGATGTTGGGAAGTGAAGCCTGGTTGGAGGAGGTGGGTTATGAGTGGATGGGGTGGCCTGGAAGGTCCCTTCTCCTTCCCTTATCTCTTTCTCTGTTTCCCCTAGGAATGCCATGATTGCTTCTTATCTACCATCTCCCTTTGTCGTGCTGTTCTGCCTTGGAACCACTTGACTATGGATTGAAGTCTCTACAAACTGTGAACCAAAAGAAACCTATCCTCCTTTAAATTGTAGGTGTCAAGTGTTGCATCTCAATGACGAAAAAGTAACTAAGACAGTGCCTAATGCAATAAATAAAAATGCAGAAACCATATGCTTTGCAAATTCACTTATTACAGTTGTAAAGATGAGATTTGTGTCTTAACACATCACTGTTGCCAAGCAATAACATGACAGATGACCATATCCGTGTGGACCTGAAGGTATCAGAGTAAAGAACTCAGGCAGAAAGGTATTCAGTAGTAAGAAAGGCTAAGGACACTTTGCAGCCAGCCAGTAGGAAGGGAAAGTCTCTCAGAGTAGATTTGTGTATGAAGCAACAGAAAAGATGACAGGCAGTCAAAATATGGAAGATATATAATACATAGTCATGCTTCAGAGCAAGGACAGCTGAGCAGCCAGTCATTCCTGCCAACTAATATATTTTCCAATTTAATGTTTTAGGCAGAACAGTAACTTAGTGTTTATACAGCAGTGGTTTTTGACTTAACTATCAAGTGTACTCAGATGGATGTGTAGACCTGCTCCAAGGCAGGTCTGTCATGTACACTACTCCAAAATGGGCCAACATTTGAACATATGAAAAGAAAACTTCCAGATGGATAAAAAATGAAAATTATGCCAAATGTGAATCTAACTTCAACTTAAGGTTCTTGCTTATTTCTTTATATAAATCATGGCAAATCTACCAGAATATTTTAAGTCTTTAAATTACTTTACTTACTGCTTAATTAAATACCTGGAGGAATTACAGGTTCTGAGGTTTAGAGCCAAAATCTGATGGAAAGGGGTTTGGAACTCATGAAGTAAGAGCAGAAGGAAAAAGGTAACTTCTGATCAACCGTTAAGTTGCATCCTGCCTGCAGAGACTGCCCAGATAATCAGGGTGTGGAGAAAGGTGAGGTAGAATGGTTGGATCAAGCTTTAAAGAAATGTGGGGCCTTGGCCAGGTTATAAAACATAACCTAACCAGCCCAGGAAGATAGGACAATTCTTGACAACATTTTCCCACAATGTTTTCTTACTTCCTTCTGTCTTGGGTTACACCATTTTGGCTTTAACTCACTTTTCTAGGTTGCTTAGAAAATTTAAAATAGTAGACATGAGTTATATCTTGTTTTCCATTATTTCGTGTTTGTTTCTCAAGAACAGAAATGGTACTTAACACTTTAACATGTCCTCCCTAGATCATGCTGCAGGCAATGTATGGCATGCTCATCTAAAATCTGCAGCAGTTCAGAGAGGTCAGGGTCATGTGTGCTGAGAATTTAAGGGTCTGTAAGTAAGAGAAAGTCAAAGCATGCAGTTGAGAGAACCCATGATTTTGCCACAGAGATTACAGTGTTCTACAGAATGTCACTCTGTAGAGATGAGGAAGAAGGATCAAAACAAATGTGATACACCTAACAAAGAGAGATGTCATTGATTTACATATTCTTAGGCACTTTAAATATGTGGCAATTTAAGTGTCTGCAAGTAAGACCAAGACATAAGTTGCATTCAAGTCTAAAACTATAATCAAAGCTATCCCTGTCCAGGTTATTTCAGGTTACCCACCCACTTGACTGTTTTGGTGAGTAGGTCTGAACTTCGCCCTGAAGCAGAGTCGGAGGACTATCTGAGCATTCTTGTTGAACAAAATAATTTTTTCTGGACTGAATGAAGCTTCTACAGACACATCAGCAATGCTCTGAGACCTGAAAGACATAAGTGGAAACAGGTACATGAATATTGTTAGTGAGCACACAAATGACCACTACATAAAGGACCCAACGTCAGCATAATGCACCTTTCTTTCCATTTTCTATCTGAGTGCTTTGGCAGTGTTTTCAATTTGAATACACTTATGAGAGTAGGCGGAGACAAAGTCTTTTATGTTTGACAGCAACACAGCACAATCCACATAGAGTATTTTTATGAAATAAGCATGAGCACAGGATGGAAATCCGCAACCTCTTTTCAAGTGAGATTCCAAAGTATGGTTTCTGGTATGTTTTGGCAAGTAGAAGCAGTGTTACGTTTGTCATCCCACAAAAGCAAGGAAGAGGGAAGATGGGGGTGTGGAAGTGGAATAGATGAGGAGTGTGGTCATGAGATTCCCCCGCTACCTCAATGATTAGTAGAAATCCTTTGAGAAGAGGTTTATGGCCAGAATGATGGCAACTATTTCACTGGCAGTAAAACACTGAGGAGTCAAGTTGGCAGGGTGCCATAGAGTTCTGACCCTGGAGCAGTCCTTTACTGTCTAATAGATGGCTTCATTTGCTCCTTATAACACTCCTATGAAATATGAACTCACATACTCTGTCTACTAAATCATGAAAAAGTCTGAGACACTGACACCTGGTGGCTTACCAGTTTACTGAGTACTAGCCAGTGAGAAAGTAGAAACCTATTATCTGTTAATTCCTGATCAGTGGGACTTATGCTTCATCATAATAAGCCCCTGTGTGCACCTTCAACTATCTACAAAACATCGAGCTATAATTAGCACATTCATTATTTTGAAAAGTACCAGAAGAAGACACAGAAAACATTTCCTTTTAATTTCAGATACCACCTGAAGGACTCCAGTCAATTGAAAAATTATTTTAATAGTTATTATGTATCTATTGGGCCTCCTAATAAGAAGTCATAAAACATTTAATAACACATGAAAAATGTACTCAAATATATAAGATCTAAAATGCTTTAGAGAATGTTTCTTTAAGGGATTCTTTTTGAGAGACTAAGTACTTATTTCAAGAGAGATGTCATTGATTTACATATTCTGTCCACTTATTTAAAAAAATTATTTTAGAGAATTGCCCAGTAAAACCAGTCTAAGCACCTTATGGAAATGTAGCCACAAAACAACATTAACCTGACTTGATGGGTCATCTCAGTACACTAAGTTGACTTTGCATGTCTTGATTTTCTTTAAAAAGTCTCAAATCCAAAGTGAAAAGTTTGGCCATTATTTACTATATTAAAAAGGAGTGTTATTTCATACCAAGATGTTCACTGAGAGATATGATTTTTATTAAATCATTTAAAAATAAGCCATGTAGTTATATCACATTTTGTATTTATTCTTTGCATGAGATTCTTACATGATTTTAACTAATTTTATTCAGTAAATATATTTTCTTGTTTTTCATAGTCTTAAGTATTATTTTTTTATTTTATTTTCCCCACATAATACAATAGTTTCATTCTGCAATAAAAATAATACATTTTATTCATTTAAAGCATGACTGAGGTTTGCAAATAGCATCAATAAACTCAGAAATCACAAAACAATAAATAATGTTTTTCTGTTTTTGATATATTTGGGTATTTAAAGCACATTTTTAGTATAGATGACCAAATGAATAAGGACACAACAGAATAATCAACTTCATTCTAATTCCATCTCCTCATCAGTTCATGTACATATTTTTTCTTTTTCTTTTTTTTATTTAAAGAAAAAAATGAAACAGAAAGAGTACAAATAATACAAAATTTCAAAACAAAACAAAACAAAAATAATAACCAGTAAGAAATCACTAGTTGATAATTACATATTTTCCTCTTAGAAGTAGTTGTTCAAGTTACAAAAGTAAAGCCTACAAAGTGGACATTTAAACAGTGAGACTGCAGCTGGTTCTGTTCATCTATCCAACAAAAACTTAGTAATATGATTATCAATCCTACACACTTAAACATACATGCTGTTATATCCTTTAGAGCACTTTCTTTTCCTCTCTTTTTACAATAACTATAATCCATTCTCATAAACTGTTTAGAAGTTCTACACATGTATAAGTCTCTACATGTATACCTAGCCTTTATTAGAGGGAAAAACAAGTCAACAATACAAATTCCTAGAGAAACATGAAAAGGACATATAAAATCACAATAATAGATGATCTACGGTAGTTACTATGATGTATCTTATTATTTTCAATAAAATTGTCTGTATCATCAGGCGTAGTATAATTAAACTTAGCAGTACATAGCAGTATTAATAAAAACCTATCATTAGAGACATCATAGGGCTTCAAAGGCAGTTAATAATCAAACCAGAATGGGTATCCTATTGAATCTTGTCATCTTCAGAATAGTTGCCTCTACTCTCAGACTTGATACTCTCAAGCATACCAGATTCGAATAAAATCAGTCAAGACAAAACAGCGATATAGCCAATCTTCTCTGCCTCATCTCTGCTATGCTATTTTTCTGTCACTGTTGTTTACTTTTCTCCTTCATTCCACTGTCTGCCCCTTTTATTAAGGTCTTTCTGCCATTGTTCTTGGAACCCTGGTGATTTTTTTCTCTCTCTCTCTAGAATGTCCTTCAGTATTCTTTGCAGGGTTGGATTGTTGGTCATGAACTCCCCCAGTTCCTCTTTGTCATGGAAATATCTTGTCTCTCCATTAATTTTGAGAGACAGTTTTGCAGGGTACATCAATCTGGGTTGGAGGTTATTTTCTTTCAGGGCTTGGAATATTTCACTCCAAGTTCTTCTTGATTTGATAGTTTGCATCGAGAAGCCTGCTGTGATTTTGATGAATTTTCCTTTATAGGTAATCTGTTTCTTTTCTCTGACTGCTTTTAATATTCTATTCTTGTGATGGATTTCCAGGATGGTGATTATTATATGTCTGGGTGTAGATCTGTTTTGGTTGTAGCTGGCTGGAGTTCTGTATACCTTGTATATCTGGACATCACTTCCATTTCCTAGTTTGGGAAGTTTTCCTTAATTATTTCTGTGAATAGTCTTTTTATTTCATTTGTATTTGTTGCTGCATCTTCATTCATATATTTTATTCTTAGGTTATAAATCTTCTTGTCATCTTCTAGCCTTTGTTTCATTACTTCCTGGTTCCTTGTTATTTTTAAGAGGTCCTTCCTTTCGTGATCATACATTGCAAATCTATCTTCAAGTTTTGAAAGTCTGTCTTTAGTTTCTGTCAAGGAGTTTTGCCAGCTTTCAATGGAGTTTTTAATTTCCTGATACTCTCTTTGGATCTGTTTCATGTATTCTAGGTTTTGTTTATATTCTTCATCAAAGGCTTCTCTCCTTTCTCTGGGTTCCTCCATTCTTCCATTTGTGTGTTCTTGAGGATTACTCAGCATTTCTTTTATTAATCTTCTTATATCTTGCTTCACTTGAGTTAGAATTTCAGATTTAAATTCGTCAATGAGATGATGGAAGTATTTCTTGTTGATCATTTTTTTTTTCTTTTGGTACCAGGGATCGAACTTACGACCATGCACTTGCAAGGCAGGCACTTATGCCACTGAGCTAAATTCCCAGCCCTAAAAAAGGACAGGGTAAGTATTTTATAGTCTTTTTTTTTTTTTTTTTTTTGCTGCCTCTGGGATGGAACTCACAACCTCACATTGACAGAGTGGGGCCTTGGCCAACTAAGCTAAATCCAGGAGCACGGAAGTATTTCTTTATTTCTGATGAGGCCATGTCTGATATTGCCTTGTTTGCTGCCCTCAACCTCATCTGCATTTACCTTTCCTGGACTCACTTTCCCTGGTTTGGCAGTTGGAGGTCTTTTGCTGTTTCTCTGTCTTGTCATATTTCTGGTTTCTTTCAGACAGGTGAGTGGTGGCAGTCTCTCGGCCTTTTGTATTGCTTGCAGTTTCTCTGCAGCACACTGGTTAGGGAAGTGCCACCCCCCAAGTCCGCTGCCAATCTGTGAGGCACCAGCAGGGACATTGTGGGCCAGCTCCTCCCCCAAGACAGTCAATCAGCCAGTGATTCAGCACATTTGTGTGTTCCATGAGGATGTCACAGGTTTGGGACAGCCTCGTCCCTGGCTATTGGGTCCTGACCAGGGGCCTGGCCCAGCTCAAGCAGATTCCACCAATCTGCTTTGGGCCAGGAGCTGCTGACTGAAGCTGCCTCAGTTGTTGATTCAAGCCTGTTCTGCCCAACTCCAAAATGTCATCTATCTGTTCATCCTGCTCTGGGGAATCCAGTCCCCATGACTCACCAAAGTCTGTGCAGCTCGACTCGCCAAAGTCTGTGCAGCTTGACTCGCCATTTGCACTCCCTGTTTTCGCCTCCTCCCACCAAGGGTCTTGAGCTCACCAACCCCCACTCTTGGCAGGGCTGCGACCTCAGCTGGATCATGAGTCACTGACTCTAAGACACGCCTGGTACAGCGACAGGAGTGTGCCCAGCTCTAGCCCTTTGTCCACTCTTCTTTCTTTTTCTTTTTCTTCAGTTTCTTCCTGGCTCATGAGAATTCCTCTCCTTTTGTCTGATCTTCTCCTTGGTGTCAGATTCTAGTGTCTGAGTTGTTCCTCTCAGAGAGGATCTCTTTTGTGCTACCTATCAATCAGCCATCTTGGATCCCTCCCATGTACATATTTTTGACCTTTATCACGTGGCTTTTAAATATTTTCTTTCCCCTTCATTCTTCAAGTACAACAGAGGTCAATGAGAAGTCAGATAACCCTAAATAATTGCTTCTTGTTTATGACTAATAATTTAAAAATATACCTTTTAAGCCATATGAAGTTTTACTTGTGTAATTTGAATGTTCAGTAATTTCATTGCACTTTTATAAAGCTTTCTTGTTATGATAAGGATATTTATAAGGTAAAATTTGGAAATATCAGGATATCACTTCAAGGGTTTGTCTTTTCTATGCAATCTTTCATCATATAGAGAAGATAAACTTGATTCTAATACATACATCTATATATATGTCATTTGAATCAACATTAGAATCATATATATATATATATATATATATATATATGCACACATATTCCCATCCCCATGAAAAAAAATTTCTCTTTATATAAACTATGATATATAAATTCCCTATGATCTTTTATAATACATGTGACTTTTTTTTTTTTTTTTTGTGAGACAGAGTCTTGCTATGCAGTTTAGGCTGGTCTTGAGTTCACTTTGTAGCCCAGGCTGGATTAGAACTCACAATGATCCCCCTGCCTCAGCCTCCTGAGTATTGGGATTACAGGCATGCATCACCATGCAGAGCTAATATGACATTCTTAAATAGCAACATAGATAGTTATTTTTGGCTAGTTAGTTTGTGTATGGCATTTACTGACTTACCAGAGTTGAACCACTTGTCCAAAAGCACCAATGGACACATCAGTGATGGAATCTCCATTTAAATCTCCGTAGCCATCTAGCGATCTCCCAAAGAACTGGAGCTGACTTCTAAAGGCTCTATCAGAACCCAGGATTTTCTGAAAAAGCAAGTTTGACATGAAATTATAGAGCCCAATGGCTGAACTAGAATAATGGCAACCTCTATATTGCTTCATTATATTCTGTATCATTTTGTATCATTTTCCAAGTTCTTTTTATCCTCTACAAAATTCTACTAATTTTTGAAAATCATGTCTTATCTGATCTCTGTATCACTTTTGCAGTCATGTTTTCATCACAAAAACAATATGAATCTTTAATTCAAAATCACAACCAACACAAAATAGTGAAAAGGTGAGTGGATGGGCAGGAGGTGATGCAGTCCAAGATTTGTTTGCTATCCTATCTTTCTTCCTTCAGGTGTACTCAGCAAGGCTTTCTTAGTCAGTATTTGATGATAACTTTCATCCTTGAAATGTTATTCTCTACCTTAGTTTTATTTTCTTGTTTTTATTCTTAGCATTTATAAATATGTGAGAACATTTTATCTTATTGATATATCTTTTTTCTTCTTTTGTTTCTTCTATTAGAATACAGAGCCTGTGAAGAGAAAGATTTTGACTTTCCTATTATTTAACATCCATAGTTCTTAGAACTTAATAAAGACTCACTATTTCCTTAGTGAATGAATGAAGTTTATAAAATAAGTGGGATGGATTCTATGGTACACATGATACTGTCTAGCTTGAACATGATATTCAGATGGAAATACATTATTGTGTAGATCATCAATCACCTGGGAATACTTTGTGCGAATGGTACCCTGATCACCATTGTAAATGTATACAGCTCCAGAATTCTGATTTTCTAAAGGTGAACCGACAATCACATCATTGTAGCCATCCATGTTAATGTCCGAAAGAGCTGCAATTGCTGATCCAAAGCGAGCATTTTCAATCCCCTCAGGGCCTTCAAGAAATTGGTGCTGATTCAAAATGCCCTAGCAAAGGAAAAAAAAAAAAAAAGGTGGGGGACAATTAAGACAAACCTATCAACTCATAGACAGTAATTAATATTCATAGTACTTGATGTACAAATCATTTTCAAACTGTTAAAAGTGGGCAGGGTTTTAAACATAGAACTCTAGGGCCAGGGATCTAGCTTGGCTATATGCCTGCCTGGCAAGTGCAAGATCCTGAGTTTGATTCCTGCTACCAAAAAACAAATAAAAAGAAAGAAAGAAAGAAAGAAAGAAAGAAAGAAAGAAAGAAAGAAAGAAAGAAATATGGAATTCAAAGTTCTCTATTCATAATGAGAATTATAAATACAAATTTCAGTGAGTAGGGCCACAGGAAATCTGCTCATAAACCAAGGTGAAAAGAAGTAATTTCCTTTTTTATAGCAAAACAACTTACATAAAAGTGACTTTCCATTCCTTTATCTCCATTTTCCCTTGTTTCTTCACCTGTTTCCAAACCTTTGATTTAAAAATCCTCTGATAAAAATGTGATATCCTCAATTAAATTAAGTTAGGCACATACACTAAATTAAAACATGATAATTTCTATTTTTCTGATAGAGGCATAATTATAATGAAATAGGAAGTAGAAAATGAGATTGTTAATATTCCAGTAAAGGAAAGATTAAATAATCCTACCCAAAGGAAAAGATATTTTCTAGTAAAATATACAGTTTTTCCTTCAGATTTTGTAATCTGTCTGGAAATATTTCATGACTTCACAAGAAAGTCATGCTCTCAACAATGAAATTGATTCACTGTTGATTCTTCCTCTTCCCTTACAATTTCATGGAAATTAATTTAGTCTTGATTTTGATAATATATTAAGGGATATTTTACTCTCCAACAATTAATACCAGATTGGCATATCTGACATTTAAGAAACATCTAAAAAACTAGAGATCTATTGAATTTTCAAATAAGAAGATATGCCTTTCCCATATATAATTAAATATTGTTTATACATACAATTATAATTGTTTTAATTGCTTCTATTAAAAGGTTAATTTTACATTAATTTAAATAAACATAATATGGCAAATGTTACAAGCAAATTACCCTAATCTTTGCTATATGTTATCTTCATTCTGTTTTTCCCTTCTGGCTATCTAATTTTCTCTGTAAATCTTTCCCTTTAATTAGGTTTTCCAGTCTTACTATGCTTATGTACATACTTCTGGAAAGTTTAGTCTACAATTTGGAAAAATTGTGGTATTCTGGGATAGGGTGGGCTAAGTTTTATATGTAAAGATTTGAAACTTTCCAAGAGTTGGATATATGCCTAGTTACACTAAGTAATGGAATTTCATGACAACTAATGTAAAAAGCATCTGAAATTATTATTGTTTTATTTTTAAAAATTGTGATACTTGGAAGGTTTATATGTGTACATGTGTATTTCAAAAAATGATATGTATTTATAATGATTATATATAAGACTATATATTCAAAAACCACTCAGAAAAATAGTAATACATTATATATATTAAACTCTCATCATGACTTTTATGGTGATTTTTAAAATCAGAATTTAATAATGACTAACTTATGAAATGCAAAAATTACTAGCCATGAAAATTCAAATTAATGCTTTCAAATTTTATCTATAAACATGTATTAAAATGTCAGTTTAATTTTTTTTTACCTTTGCAATAGTAAACAGGTAGACTCTTCCTTCCTCTTTCTTGAGGTCATTCATGTATGTTGGTGCACCTACCAACAGCACATCTGTAATGGTGTCTTTATTCACATCCACAGAGCACAACACACTACCAAAATAGGAGCCGATCTGAAGCAGAAAATATATTAACCTTAGGATTCCTGAGATTTATGTACATATAGTACTAAACTGTTGTTAATTGATGTTTATTACTTGTAAGGTGTTAGGATCATAAATATGAGCAGCATGATCCCTTTCATCTACGATTTAATACTTGGTTTTTGAACCTTTCTGTACATAATAATAATCAAGAAAATTTCTTTGGAATACAGATTTCAGAAACCCACCTCTAGTGATTCTGATGAAATGCCTAGCATATGATTCTGAAAAAAAGCATTTTAAAATAAGAACTCCAAGTGTTTCTGAAGCTGGCAGGCCAAAGAACACATTAATAAGGGAAATCCTTAATCGAGATAGGATTTGTCTGTTACTCAGACAAATCCCTGATGCAGAGTGATCAGAGTAGAGGGGAGACAGAATGCTCAGAAAGATAAAGTAGTATTTGAATTGCATCTTAAAGAAGATAAGGAGTTTCTATGTGGAGAGAAACAGGAAAGAATGAATGAGTGATATGTCCATCACATGGTCTGGGATAGGTAAGTAGCTGCCAGATAGATTAGGGTGGGAATAACAGACTCAGATACAGTGCAGGAGACTGGGGATATAAATGCCCATTCTATTCACCAATGTTCAATTTGTGCCCATGTGAACCCTTCTTAAGGATTCAGAAATTGATAAGAAATAATTGCTATGATAACATAGCCTTGAGTTTTCTCAAAGTAAATACATTCTTCTTTAAAATATTAAAGAGAAGGGAAAAGTACATAGCAATAAGTAATTGTTGACCAAAGAGGTGAAGAACATAGAGATTGCTCTAGAAAATTCAGAGCAACATCAGGATTAGATTTAATCCCAAAGAACAGAAATCTGCAGTTAGTTTTTCCTTCCTACAGAAGGATATCAATTTCTGTTGGTTGTCAGGGTACAGGGATGCTTGGTTTAATTAGGTATGAAGCCTAAGGGACAGAAATGCTTAGAGAGAAATCACTAATTTGGTAAAAAAATAAATTAGTTTTACCTGTTAAACCATGATATGTGCTACAATGGGCCATGCTAGACACAAATGGGCCACACATAAACAGAAAGTGGCAGGTAAAAAAGACTTGTTTGACTTTTATAAACATCAAGGCGAACAGAACACATTCATAGGCTCAGATGTAGATATTTCATTTTTATTATGTTATACTATTTCCTTTTCTTTATTTCTGCTCCAGATCCTTGGTTCCTAGCATTGTCTTGCTACAAAACAGTAGTTAGGTTCCTGGCATCAAGACTAAGCAATGGTCACAAATTAATAGTCTGCATAGACAAAAATATGGATGGAAATGTAACCAAACAGCAGAGGATTTGAGGCCAGATAGAATTGTGTTGTAATGACAGTTGAACTCCAGTAGAGCTATATGATCTTAAAAAGCCAGTTAAACTCAATAACCTGTCAAAAAGGGATGGTAGATATTTTAGTACAGTTGTGAAGATTTAAGATGTACACAAAAATTCAGAGTAGAAAGTCAAACACAGAAGAGGCACTGAATAAATGTGAGTTTTCATTTTTCGCCACCTGCTCCAATTGTCCTTAAAATTAGTTTTACCTGCTAAACAATGACACATACCTGATCCCCTCTGTGAGTCTGAATTATGGTGACATTGCCATGCTCATCAAGGCTATATAGAATTATCTGGCCAGTATAATTTGCCCGAGGAGCACCAGCAACGAAGTAGACACTTTTTTCAGTAGAAATTGCAGCCACAGAGTAACCTAAAGGAGGAGTCACAGAGTTAGTGCCACTGACTCTCTTAGACAGATGAGGTTTGCAAATCTAGTAGAACTGATGAGAGGTCCTTTTGTGTTAGGAGTGATACACAGTTCCTAGTGCTGCTGAGTGTAGGGGTCTGCCTATTTCTACAATGAACTGCTCCTGCCCTTTCACTTCTAGCAATGCCCAACATGGGGAGAAATTCATCTATACAGCCAATCCCAGATCCTGATTCATAGTATCAGCTTTGAATCGTGCATTTGCTACTTAGTAGATTGTTTAACTTTAAGCAAGTTGGTAGCCTTTCTGGTTGCAAGAATTGTGGTAGGATTTCAAAGTTTATGTAAATAGAATAACCAACTCAGAAACTGCCCTGCAAAAGGTGCTCAGAATCAGTGGTTCTTTACAAGAGAAACAAAATATTAGTTATTCTAAAAGAATATAAGATTATACCTCAGTGTACCAACTTTAGAAAAAAAATTCCATTTTGGAGAAACACAATCATATTGCAGGAATTACAACTTACTGGGAAGCCAAAGGAGATTTGTGTGTCAAACATAAGTACATAGGAGCAGACACTTGATGGCAAAGAGGCACATTACAAAGATGGCAGTCCAGAGGTTTTGCTGAACTGACCCTGAGAGTCAACAAAGAGCTGGTTTAAAGGAAGGAAACTTTAGTTTGCTGAACCAAACACTCCTATACCTTACCTAAATATGAACTGTGATTTCTATCTTGCAGAATTTGGTCAAAGGCTTCTTTAGGAAAGATTGAGTGTCCATGGGAAGTCTCCTGGACAATGGTCCCACTCCAGTCAAAAGCTCCCACTGCTCCTAACATCAGAATATCCTACAATAATTGAAAAATGAAGATCATTAAGATGAATCATCTTTAATGTATAAGAGAAAAGTATAGGTAAAACAATGAAATAAATAGTCTATATTTAAAGAAAATAAGCATTAATAAAGTAAACCATATATACTTAAGCTGTGATATGTCTCAGAATTCTTTTAATAAATTTGTGCTAGAAAACAAGCCTTACCATTGGCTATATTATCTTGGCTATGTTATCTTGGGTTGCACTTACTCTGACATATGATATAGATAAATCTTTACAAAGAGCAGCAGTTACACAGCCATCTTCAAATTTCCATTCAAACTCATACATTTGTAAATTTGGAGCCCTTCTGAGCTTCTAGAAAGAGTCAGAAGTGAAACCTCTAGTTCCACATTTCAATGGCAGAGCCACAGTAGATAGGAGGCACACTCGCGTAACAGGAAGTGCTGGCTTCAGAGTAGGGAGGAGCCTGCCTCTGCTCTCCCAGGCCTGTTATGGCAGGCCCCATTCCGACCTTCTGTATTTTCAGTTTCCTTTCTTGAGTCCTTCTCAAATGTTCCTCTGGTACCTATTCTGATATCCTATTTATTTAATAATACTACAACTACAAAAAGCTCCTCTAGCTATTTCTGTCCTATCTATTGATAAAAAATAGGTGAAGATAGGTGAAGAATTTTCCTAGGTCAGTGGTCAAACAAACCAGGCTACTATGTACTGGCTTAAACCTGATCTAAACAGTCAAAGACACAAATCACCAGAGGAAGTATATTAGAGAGCAGGGAGGATGTTATTTCTGAGTTTTTGATGCTAGATATTAGAAAATGTGGATATGACTTTGGCTTTTATTATAAATAGTAAATAGGGAAATGATGTGTCCCATTTTGAGGATAAGAGACCTAGAAATTATGTAAATGAACATACATCAGAGGTTCAGAATGGAGGTTCATGAATGGATTCCAGGGAATGTAGAACACCTCATAGAATTTTATGTGAAATACTCTACATGTAGATTCATTTACATTTCTTTCTATGGGAAAGAGTCATAGCTTTTCTGAGCATCTCTAAGGATTGCTGATGAGATGTTCTTGGTCCTCGATCTACTTCTGAGTTGATATTGTTCCTTAAATAGTTCCCAGGGCCTCATATCCATTTGTCCCTTCCACTATCCCATTCATTTCCTGGGGAGAATGAGAATCAGATGTTTGGAGGGGAATGCTTCTAACAAAGAAGAATGCACTTCTCAGAGCTAAGAAGACAGTGATATACTCCAATTCATCTCATATTTTCCCCTCACTCCTTAGTTTTTCAAGTATTTTGACTCTTTTCTTAGAAAATGACAATATGGCAACTCAGAAGGTAACAATGTCAGAGATGATGAGATTTTGTGTTTTTGATGAATGTTTGCAGTTAGTTAATTGATTCAAAGGAAATCCTGCAAGAGTCAGGCTGAAAATTAATATAGTGCATGTACCTTGGAGCGCATAAAATATTCCATGTATATATTTTTTTCCCCATAGAAAATCTCTGAAATAGGGAAGACATTGTTATTCTTAATGTATTGGGTGGTAAATCAGCAGCATGAAGAAGCCTAATGACCATGAGTTTTACAATTGTTGGTCACCAGCTGACTGTTTTTCTGACTTTATGTATAAGCGATGTGTCTGGAAATGTCATACAAAAGAACAACATGGCTTAAAATTATCCAATATACGCACATTTTGAGGAGAGTAATCTGCGCTGAACCCTACTTGTGACATTTCCAACTGGATGTTCTCTCCTCCTTGAACAGTACCTAGGAAATACAGTGTCAGCATTTATATTACTAGCAGCAATTTCAACTCAAGTTTTCATTAATAGGCAGACATCTATACACATATACATGCACCCACACATACAGTGTTCCAATACCCATCTAAAAATATATAGCAGAGGATTCTAGGAAGAGAAAAGTGCCAAGGAAGTGTTCTAACAGAATACAGAAGTCCACAATACTTGCAAGGTACTATTCAAAGTTAGCTTTAATGTTAATTGGGCATTAATATATTTAATGGAATTCTCATGAAATTCCTAATACCAAAAAACCCTCAACCAAAGAAGAACACGAGGTTTAAGAAAAAAATTTAAGTCATGGTTTTAGTTTTCATTTATCATTAATAGCTAAGAGACTAAGTGAATTTTTAGCTATCAAATGTTGGTACCACTAAACACATGAATATCTCAGATGCAGTTAGAGTAGCTAGGCAATTGATTTATAGTGAGGCCTATGCTCAGAGATATTTAGGTTAGCCATGTAGAACCAAGATTCTGGATTGAGTAGGAATTTTACCAGTTGCTAAATCTGTCCTAGTTTAACATACATGTGTGTCTCTGTGACACTGTAAAACTCAATTAGTAGTAATTCATTTTCCACATAGTTTGGTAGTGATCAAAACTTATGTTTCATTAATGCTCAGAAAAAGACAACTAAATTCTAGGCTGACACTGTAATAAAGAAGAAATTGTACTATATGACAGTCTTGTTTAGAAGATGTAATAATTTACACAAGATGAATAGAACCGATTTTTAATAAAATAGCACAGTGCTTCTCAAAATTCTATCATATCAAATAATGTACAAAATCATTTCTAGTTAGCTTTCAGATAACATGAAGTTGTTCTTTTCATGCCACTATAGACAAACAGGATTAAAAGCATTGATAGCTTGATAATCTTGTAGTGTCTCAGATAAAATTACATTTTAATAAGAATTTAAACAATTTAAAAGTATCATTATATTTAAGAAATATTAAAACTGCTTGATTAGAAATTTCAGAAGATAAGAATCAATATTTGACTATAGCAATGAGCTTTTTTAATTTATGCAATCCCCTTCTAAGTAGTACTTGATCAGTAAGTGTTTAATAAAACACTTTTTTCATTGTCAAGGGTTACTTGTCTTTATCATCTGGAACCAGAATTTGAGTCATGTGAGACTTTTTTATTCACTTTAAAGTGTGTTCCAATCCTCCACATGTTGACCTTTGGGAAATGTGATGTTTCTACACTGACTAGACTTCCAGAGTCACATAAATAAATTATTTTAGGCCCAATAAATACTCCCTCAAAACTGAATAATGAAAAATATACACTGTATTTTTGTAAGTTTTAAAGCACTTGTACTTATTATAAACAAATTCAAGAACTTCAGAAATGATATAACATATAGAAGATAAAACTACGATTATGATATTGCTAAATTGTCCTGTAAAAGTTATAACAATTTATCATCTTACCAACTGTGTATGAACTTCTTCGCTTCCAAGTAACCTCTCTAAAATTAAATATTATTAAAGTGTACCATCTTCTAGACAAAACACAATAGCGGCTGAATTTACATCTTTAACTGAAGTTGAGAATATTTTCTTATGTTTACTGAACATTTGTATTTTCTCTTTTAAAAATAATTTTGTCATTTTTTCTTTCTGATCTGTAGGAGTTCCTTTCATACAAGGTACACAAGTTATCATTTACAGGCCTAAAATATGATAATAACAAATACTTAAATAAATTTTGCGAGAAAGTTTTTGAAAGGTGCTCCTTTACCTTCGATGCTGAAAATGTGTTCTCCTAATGTCCCAGCCTTTTCTAATAGAGCTGCTTCATCAGCCACATTGAAAAAGAATCTTTCTGTTGGGACACTAGCAATGGCTTTGATTTCTTTTATTAAATTTTTAGTGTCAAGAGCATTTCTGTTTAAGTACCCAAGAACCTAGAAAATAATGGAAGAGGAGAAAAGATCATTCCCTCTGTGCCACATTTTCCTAGTAGCATATTCTAGTCTATTCCTGAGCATCACAGTTCCTCTGGAGAAGCAAAGCAAGCCAGATTCCTGTAATTGTTTATTTAGTTGACTGAAGATCAGCATGAAGTAGAGCCAGAAAAACTTTTTATAATAAATTACTAGTCAGTGAGAAAGTGCAGGCTTAAAAAATAATGCCATCAAGGAACATATGCCCATCAACCACAAAACAAGTACAGAGAAAAGCCACTTACAGCTATGCCAAACCTCAGTATGTTGTCATTGTTGCATTGCTCAATCACAGATTTCAACATTGAACCATCATGTGATTCTCCATCAGTTACAACTACCATGACTTTGGTAGCACCCGGTCGACCACCAGAAGCTGCTGAATAAGCTTTAGCCCTGTAGCAGATAGAAGACTCACCATCAATAGATGAAGTTAACAGGTTTGAAACAAAAATAAGAAACTAGCTTCTTTAAGCCCAACCTATCATGATTTAGAAACATTGATACTGGAATTAAGAGCTCTCTACTGTATTTGTAGCTTGTAGAATAACACGTAAAACTAGAATTCTTTCTTCACATTAAAAAGTACTTTCATGGCATGTATGTATATGTGTGTGTGAATGTACTCCAGGATTCCTTACAATACTTCTTAAAAGAAAATTCAACTCATTAATATTAGTCAACAGAGCAAACATACTACTGTCATAAATTTAACTCACTGGACCCATGTTTACTTTTCCACACAATAATTTTTTTAAAAAAATGGTAGAGATAATGGTCAAAAAATTTAAACTACTCAAAAAGGCATAAACAAAAATTTGACACTAAACTCCTCCTCCAGAGGTAGGCTCTAGTCTGTTTCTTATGCTTCTTCCTAGAAAGTGTTTTATTTATAATATAGGTATATGCATAGTCTCTTCCTAAGCTTTCATACAAATGAGGGCATATTTTAAATGTAAGTGGTTGTTTTTCATTCTTATAGGAAGTTTCCATATTAGCACATATAAAGCCCTCATTCATTTTTAATGTCTACATAATATTTCATTATTTGGAGGTCCTGGTTTATTTAGCTCATTTTTAATTATTAAAAATTTAGGCTATTTTGAGATTTATAAGTAATGCTATAACAAATATTCCTATATACACATTTTCTCATACTTTTCCAAATGTATCAGTGAGATAAACTCTTAGTGAAATTGTTAGGACAGTTTGTATATGCATTTCAAATTCTAGTAGATAACATACATAAATTGTCTTTCTGATATTTCTGTCAATTTATTATCTTTTGTGTAATAGTAAGAATGCAATTACCTGTTCCCTGACAATGAAGATTATTAACATTTTTTAAATTTGGTACTGTGATTACTGAGAAGTAATACAATAAAATTTTCCCCAGTTCATTGATCATCTTTTGGAAATTTTATGTGCTCATATAATCAAAGTCATTAATCTTCTTGCCTCTTTTATTCTTGACATGATATTTTACAGACTTAAAACCAAAGATATTTTTTAACTCACAAGTTTCATAAATCTTTAATGGTTTGATTTTCTTTGATTTAAAATTTTAGTCCAGGTGAAATCCGCTTTGATGTGAAGAGTAAAGCAGGTCTGCAGCTTTACTTTGTTTCGAGATACCTGGCCAGTTGTCCAACAATTTGTTTTCCTCCTGGCTATTGGACTGTCCTGTTACACATTCTTCCTGGGTTTCTTTTGGATAAACTACACTTATATGATACTTTAACACCTATATATTTTCTGCTGTCTCTTTCATCTTCAAATTTATATATCAGTGCTTACTATATTTTTACCTGAATGTCAGGAGCATTGAAGATCAATGTACTTCAAACTGAGCTTATCATTTATTCTTGAAGTATTTTATGTATTTTATTATAAAATGTAGTAAACTTTTCTATAGCTTCCAGCTACACACTTATAATACATCAGATCCTTTTTGAGTGAAGTATATCCCTTATGACATGCTGTCCATTTCAAATATGTTTATAAAGTTTTGAGGATTGAAACAGTACCTCATTTAATTTTGATTGCCTGCAGACTTTGAGCAATGAATTACAACATAACCATTTAGAAGTAAAATGAATGAAAACATGACAGCATTTGCTTAATGTGTGAGAAATGTATTGAATATTTTAAGGAGAAGAGGGGAGGGAAAGACATAGAGAAATGACTAAGAAGTTAGATTCTTCTAGCAATAAGGAATTAAGTCATGTTAGCTTGAGAAAAAATGGTGCTACAAGGCAGGAAACCAATGTTTTGAAAAGACGATGAAAGCTAGACTTTCTCAACAGACGGTGACCAATTATCTTGGAGAGAAAGGCTTGCCAGGCCTCTGGCTGTTTCCAGTGGCAAATGCCACACCCAGATTCCCGCTGAAAACAGGTACTCTCAGCAGTTTCTAATCCCAGTGAAGTCACCTTGTAACTCAACCATGTTTTCTCCTCCTCATCCAGTTTACTAAACCAGAAAGGACACTTAGCCCAATGATAGCTGACATACTGAATGGCAGCAGTGTATGAGGTGACTTGACCCAAAATGACAACTTAATAGAGACAAGAAAGATTAAACCAGTTGTATCTTCTCTTGTGGGGAATCCACCTTTGAGGCATATGAGGACAGTCATCAGTTGATGGAAGCAGTAACTAAAACATACACAGAAAAAAAATACATATATAATGGGAAATGCAGGAATAGAACTAGCAGGATGTGGTGACCAAGTAGATGTGGGATGTAGAGAGAAATGGAAAAAAATAAAGAAAATAATGATAAAAATAGTCATTTTATCCGAATGACTGGGAGAGTAAGTAGTAGCATGAACCAAAGTGACAAAGTCATGAAGAGTGGCAGGGGAAGGAGTAAGGCCATCTTAGGATGTGCTGAATTTGATAAGTGAGCCAAACTCCAAAACAGCTATTCAGCATCCGCCAGATGTGTACATGACTTGGAGAGAAGTCAGGGCTGACAAAATAAGAGCGGGGTGCCCCACACAGAACAGATGCTGATGCCATGGGAGGGGATACAGTTTCTAAGAGAGAATGGCTATGAGGGAGAGAGGCCTCTGTTCAGTGGAGAAAACCTAGGAGAAAGATCCAATAAAAAGGCAGAAGTTGCTGGCAGAAAGTGGACAGAGATTCCAGAAGGTAGTGGTGTGACTATTGAGTTTAGAAGAGAAATGTTCATCTTTATCAAATGTTCAGGAGAGCTAGAGGATGAACCTTGAGGAATGACTACTGGGCTAGAAAGATTCACAAGCCATGCTCATCTAGTGGGAGAGTTACAGGCTGCTGTGGAGTAAAGGAAGGGATTACTTTTTTCAAGGAATTATGGTATTGGAAAGAAGCTATTCACAAAATGAAAAGGGCACAAGTAGATTTAAAAGGAAGACGTATATCATTCCCAGTTTTTTATCTGGAAGGCACGGAATTTTACAAAGGTATCTAGTTAGAGTAAAGGTAGAGGTAATGGAGCTAAAAAAATAGAGAAAGTGAGAAAGAAAAGAATAGAGGGACTTAGGAAAGAATGAGGACGACATTATGTAGTTCATGCTTCCCACTGAATGTGCCAAGTATCATAACTCATTCAATGCAATCCGAGTTAATATTTAGAATTCTATGGCTCTTGATAATTTGCATTAAATGCTCACTGGCTTAATTTGTGTGAAGTTTTGACAAAGATTAAAGGGCATATTCCTTCATTCCTTAATATTTTAATCTAAGATCTGCTCATTTCATTTACCTCAAGTAAAAGAATATAAAACCATGTCACATCTTATGAAAATCCTAGTCAAAGATTTTCCTCTTCATTTCCAAAGTGCTTTCTCAGAGTATTCTAGTCAGTGCACAGACATATGTCTTCTCTGTTAGTTCTCACTTAAGTGTAGCTTCCAGATATATTACTTTTCTTTTTGTTTTATTCTTTCCTTTTTCTTGTTAGCATAGGCATGGTGGCAGAATGTTGACCTTTAACATCAAAACTTACCTTGCAAATTGAATTGCTTTGAAAGTGTTTGTGAGGTCCCCGCCAGCCTGGTATGTCTGGGATGTTGCTCGAATCATTTCATCTTTGGTTTTAAAGGTGTTTAGGTTATACACAACTCGTGGGTCATTGGCATACTGAATTAAGGCAACCTTCAAAAGAGCAGAATCTTATTAATGGCTGCCATTATGTTATAAATAATTTCTATTTAACCAATAGAGTAAAAATCAAAAGTGCACTTAGACATGGTCTGATAGGTTACAGAAACCACTTCCATTTTTTTTTTCTTGATTGATATATTTCTTTAAGGAGAGTGACTTCTTTGTTAGAGTCCCTCATGTGTGACAGTATTACTATTGCCGAGAAAGATGATGTGTGAAAACTTAGGATTTGGTTCTCAAGAGTGATAATTGCAACATTTTTCATGAACCACTCTATAATCTTTGATATTGATGAATATTACAACAAAGTTTGTAAAAGACAGATTAGAATGGCTATAAATAAACTTTCTAAGTACAGTGTATATAAGGTTGCAAACAACTGCAAGCAATCATAAATGGAAGGTAACATCTCATCTATTGAGGGTAATTATGTAAGAAAGAATCAGAATTGAATAAAAAAATCAAAGTACTTCTGAAGAACAGATCCATTTGGATTTAACTATTATCCTCGATTTTCTCTTTTGTAGGCTTCAGTATCTCTAGAGAAAAGTGGCTGAACTTCCATGTGCAATCTCTCAGAAATAATTCCATTAGAGAATCTTATTTGAGAGAGCTGAAAGAAAACCTTTGGAACAAGACATTTGGGGATATTTTCTAATCACTGGGGTCAAGAAGATCAGAACTTTCCACAAATGTCCTTGTTCTCAGCCACTGAACTCATTCTCCATGCCTAGGAGTTGAGGTTTTCTGAATAGGAAATAAGGAGTGAAGGATAAGAGATTTTCTAAAAGATACAAAGACTTGTCAGTGAAAATGGAAGGTAGAAGACACAAGGGCTGGATTTCTGAGTTCCTTGCATTACCGTTAGCTAGAAGACCATGCACTAAGTACTAGGAAGATGGTAAGCAATAAAATATGCCTGGATCCTCTTTACTAGCACAGGATATAAGAACTGAGCCAGGGAGAAAGATTGAAAATTACAGAATTTCAGTGTCTTATGTGAGAGAAGATAGTGGTATAGTGAACCCCATGACACAGCCCCATACTTTCTTTGTCAGAAATGGGAAGAACAACTTAATTCCCAGAATTTGGAGATAATTGTTTTGCCCATAAGGAGTAAACAAAGGAAATTCATTATTATTCCACATGGACATAACAATCCAATTTTAAAATGTATTAATAAACTCATGGTTTCAAAGGCCCAAAAAGGGGAAGTATAAAAGAATGAAAATGTGATATTTCCATTCCCTATGCCTATTTCAAAAACAAAACTCTAAGGTCAACAGCAAAGTCATGGACAAAATAATAACTAATAGTAACTTAAGTCTCAATTAACTTTGAAGGTTAAGTGTATTTTATATAGGAATTTGGCAAATGGAAAAATTATAAATTAATTTCTAACATTATTTTCTCAGGAAGAAAGCCACAGACTAGTTCATGCACTGCTGATATCCATACCTGTGTCTTTCTGGGGCCTATATCCAGACCTTGTACAAATTTTTCCAAAAAGTTCTTTACTGCTTCCCAGGGATAAATACTGTTTGATTCATCACACACAACCACGACATCTACGAAGGAAGGGCAGGCTACATAGGAAAAGATGAGAGAAACACATTTTATGAGTAAGTTTTATACCCATATAAAAATATGACTTGCAGAGGGGCTGGGTAGGACTTGTTGAAATTCCACCATTTCAATGCAAAGCATTGTTCCGACCTTCCACACATTCATAACTTACTCTGAATTGCAGGTGCAAAGCTGGCCAAGTGCTGAAAATCAGGACTGATGTCACAGCAAACACCAGTTGTATAATACTGACTGCCACACTGCTGTGCCCACAGAGGACCACATGTCTTTGAAGAAACAAGAAAAGGTAAATGAAAACACAATGGGTATGTTTCCCTTCTTGCTCTCCATTTGTGGAACTCAAGAATCACTTCTGTTCTTTTCTAAGACACCAGGAATTGTCAACTCTGGAAACTTTTAACTGCCTTTAATGGAGAGAATCTACTGAAGAGGGCAGCTAAGATGGAGAAGATGTAGGTGGCAGATGCCCTGGGCCCACTGCAGGCCTTGCAGCAGGTGTAGAGACAATGGCATCATTGGGTTGAGGTTGGAGAAGTAAGGAGCCCATGGGTTCACTCGCTAAGATCGATTAGGCCTGTTTTCTTACAGAGGACATTAGAAGAACAAGGTGTACAAAGGTGATGTATTTGTCTCAGCTTCTTAGGTCTTGTATGCCTCCTATATAAAATGATGATAGTCATATCTGTCTCTTCCATAAAGCAAATGGTCCACAGATACAAAGCCTTTAGGACAATGTCAGGGAAATAGTAAGGGCTAAGTACTTGTTAGCCAGCCTCACTGTATTTGTTTTAACATCCGTTTCCTTCTCCATTGTACTCAGAAGAAATCATCAGCCCAAGTGCCTCCAAAGGCCAGACAAGAACCCTCCAAGAGTGTTTGGGGACTGTAAAGACACCACAGTGAATGAAGAACCAGTTTCTTTTGTACAGGGATAAGCAACTATATCCTTGCCTACCACTGCTGTGAAACAGACCCCCAACTTTCTTTTACAGAGTCAGAAAGGGAAAATTTTGTGTGAAAATCTACATTTCAAAACACGTCAGCCAGGTGTGGCAGCAAACGCCTGTAATCCCAGCATTTGAGAGGTTGAGGTAGGTGCATCACTGTGAGTTCAAGACCATGGTGGGCTACATAGTGAGTTCAAGGACAGCATGAACTTCATAGCAAGACCTTGTCTCCAAAAAAAAAAAAAAACCTTTGAGCTATTCAAACACAAATGAGGTTCAAGCACTGCCAGTTTTTAAGTTTGCTATACAGTGTTTACTTCAACTTCAGAAGCCCTTATTTTCACTTCCTAATTTATTCACCACCAAAATTGCCTAGCATTCACCTCCTTGTCCACATCATCCATACCCCATTCTGATATTACCACATCCAACTCTCTGGTTTCAGTAGCTCCTGGTTAAATGACAAGAGCTTCTGACTCAATCATGATTACAGCATATAAGAAATATCAAATTAAATGATCTTACAAACATTAATTTTTTTTAAAAAAAGGAGAGAGGTGAGAAGGACAAGTCTAAAAATTATCTTCAGTTATACACTATCTGAACCTATGGATCATATGTAAAACATTATGCAACCAATTAATCTTAAAACCAACTATTAAAACAGAGCAGGAAAGTGTGAACTTGTAAGAAGCAACTGGAAAAGGAAAATGGAATTTATTTGACCCAGTTTAACTGCCAGAAGATCAATAGTTAGAAGCAGCTGTGCTTGTATTTCATGCTCAATGAACAAAGCATAGCTTTCTTCCTGTTAGGAAAACAGTTAGGAAAAAGGTATTATCAATGCCTCTGGCTAGTTTTCCAAATAACAGATATTAATTATTTATTTTTGTGTCTGCAGTACTGTATTTTTTATATCACCTTGAAAAATAACTCACAAAGTATTAAAGAATAGATTTCTTTTATAAGCAGTGGAAAACAGCATTAAGAAGTTGAAATTAGAATATGCCAATTGTCAGTGCCAAAACATTCTTGCTTTAAGCCAGAATTTAAAAGTTTCAAAAATGTGATGATTGTCGATGTTTTCCACATACTTCTTAAAAATATCTTAAGATTTTGACTTTTTAGGTATGTAAAGAACACTTTACACTTCCCCCTTCCTCTCCTTTCCTCTTTCTCTCCCTCTCTCCACCTTCCTGTGTACTACATTGACTTAATCTCTCAAATTGTCTTGCGATTTTATTTTACCTTATCTGGAGTTACTTACTATAATTTCTGAAGCATATTCTATAATCCTTAATTCTCAAAATATTCCTTTTTATGTATTACTCAACCTTAAAAATAAATAAGAGTACCCTATTGTAAAAATTTTGGAATATCTTAAATCATGAAGTTCCATTTTAATATTCATTTCTGTACTGATGTAACACTTATTATAACTGATGTTTAATTTATTTACTGGTACCAAAGTTCCCTGAATACTAATATCTGTTACTTCAAATAGAATGACACTGTTTACAATTTTTAGAATAATCCAGTTTTAAAGCAGGCTTTTAAGTTAGCATATTAATAGCCTAGATAAAATTAATGTAAAGTTAAATTAGGCATTTTGAGACCATATTAGGAGATTTACACAATAGGCTATCTCTATGTGAGTCAGTGGAAATTTCAAATAACACTGAATTTTTATTTGCTTTTTTGACTTTTTTCTTTTAGTGTGTAATATTTTTCATTTTTTATATAGTCGAATATTTTCAACATTTTCTTATATTATTTCTTCTACTACTTCTAAACTCAACAGCTTTTCTCTTCTTCAGAAAAAAAATCTATTTGCTTCTAGCTTTTTATATTAAGTCTTTAATTCACCAGAAGGCTTTTTGGTTATGTAATTAACTAATCATACTCAGATCTCTTGTTAATTAAGGCATTTCATTTTACTGATTGGTGAGGTTGTTTCATAGCATTTTAGACAGCAAAATGAGAGTAAAAACTTATATAAGACTATACCATGTCTTAAATAAATATCAGTATAGCCACCCATAGCAAGTGATTAAAAACAATAATTCTAATTTTGAAACCTAATTTCTGAGTTTATGGTACAGAATTTGAATGCTCCTTTAAGAAGCAGAAATCAGACCTTGGATTTTGATATTATCAGCGAATGTTAAGCACACCTTCCAAGGGCAAAGTATCATTGTTCTTTTCAATCCTTTTTTTTTTCCTCTGAACATTTTGTAATGGTGATTTTATTGAATATCTCAAAATTCCACACATGAACAGACCATCATTTTACAGTGGGTGTTCAAATGACATTATCTACCCAGAAGTGGGTCCTACCTAGTATTTAAATCTCAACATTTGAATTGATGGAAGGGGTGGAGAGAAGACACTGACTACAAACTTTCTCAAGAGGGATGAAGATTTGAGAAGCAAACACTCACCAGAAACCCTCCGGTCCCTGTATTCCTCGTGAGGGTCAGGCCGAGGCTCATGTTGGTTTTCACCTCAGTCACATTTTGGATGCTGGTTGAAGCTGTCAGAGGGAAAGGCATTTTTAAAAGAGATTAAATCTACATTTACTTAAGATTGTTCTTAAAAAAGATCCAAACAGACATTCTCATGTTTAAAAGTAGCCCTGAATCTAGTATCAGACATTCAGGAGCCTCAGTTATAACAATGAAGTGCAGGGAAGTGAGATGATTCAGTGACCTGACTCTCCCATTAATATGTGAGGATACAGAGCAGAACCCAGTAGGGGCTAGGCTCTGGAGAGGGTATTTAAATCTGATTATTTTACGAACAGTGTTTTGACTAAACAAAACATTGGAGGACACCTTTTGTTCCTGCCTGCTATGTCTGCTCCTTCCAAAGTCATACTGACCCCACTTAATGCTTTTCTCCCTGGATTATTAAAAAAATTATCAAAGAATGTCAGCTGATAGAATTTGGCTCAAAGCAAAGTAAGAGTGGTAAACTGTCAAAGGAAATCATGAGACCAACCAGTTTAAATAAAAATGATTCTCGTCAGTCTTTTAGATCTGCTAAACTAAAATGGCAGTCACTGTACCCACTCTTGAGCTATCGAACATTACAATTCTCCTCAATAATATCTTCTAGGTATGGACTCTCATCTCAGCCAAGCCATCACTGCTACCTCCATTTATCCTTAGTTGGATCCCTTCCTCATCTCCCAGGCTGACTGCTAGAAAACTTCACGCTTCTGAAATCTCCAACCTCAGCCAGGCCCTGTCACTCTCAATGAATAACACGTCTACTACAGTGAAGACGAATCTCACTCTTGAGGTAAGCTCAGGTCCTCTCATCATTATGTGAGGCTCATTCTTAGAAATCCTACTTTTTCTCTACTTCCCTCTGTCTTAGAGAAAGGAGCATTTTTTCTAAGACTCATTTTTCCAGGCCCCAGTGACATTAATTCCATCATGAACTCTATCCTTGACTAACAGTCAAGCCCTTTTACCACCTCTTGATGCTCTTGTGCAAATAAGAGTGTCTCCATTAGGTAGACGAATCTTCTCTTAATCTCGTTGCCTATAATACTTTTCCCAACTCTCCTTCATTATTTAGTTTCTAAAGATGGAGCTCAGCTGTCACTTCTTGTATTTTCTCATTACCAATCCCTTCTTACATGCTTTATATATTTTCTCCCTGCAGAACTACTGAATTTATAGCCTAGGTGAATAGGTCACACAAAATATGATTTGCTAACATATAGGAAGAAAAGAATAAGAAGGCTTTCTTATTGTGTCTTTAATTTTTTTGAATTTACCTTTTGGTAAATGAATGATTTAGAATATAATATGTCATTACATATATATAACTTTAAACTATAATACAAATATATACGTTAGAGGTGAGTGTGTAAAAGTTAAGGATGATACATTAGAGATCTATTATAAAGCTATTAGAACTATTATACTAAAACTTTTGAACACTTACTTTTAAACATTTTTATTATTACAATTATTAATTTAACTCATAAGTAATTAAAAATTACAATTATACAGATATGATGAGTGTTCACAATATTTGGAAATCACTAGTCTCCAATTACCTACAACTTCCTTAAATATGCTGCAGTACTTTAGCCCTCATAAGTCAATTTCTATAGTATGTGATGCCATTGATATTCCTTTCACCGCACTGGAAATATGTTCACTGAGCCCCTACTATGTGCCAGAAATTGTACAAGAAATTAGATATATAGACATATATATAGACATCTCTGCCCTTGTTTCAGTTTTTTTTTCTGCTCCAGAACTCAAATCCAGAGCCTCACATGTGGTGGACAAATGCTGTTACAAAGCAACATCTCTAACTTCAGTTCTTAGTATTATTTTTGAAACTCTTCTTTCCCTTGATTTCACAACAGTTGATGCTTCAGTTCTTTAGAAGAACTCTATAGCATCTCAGCATTGTTTTTTAATTCCTATGTTGATATGATGATGATCAAATTGGCTTCTTCTTATTCATTTATATTAGAAAACAGTGTGTTGGAAGTAATATCATTTAACTATTTAATCATCTTCAATATTTTTTCCATTTTAATAAAAAGCACCAGAGATGTGGCTAATTAAATAGCAGATAATTCCAAGTTGTAAGCTTTTATTTTTTTATTAAAATGCAATCCTTTAGACATAAAGTACAGAGTGCTTCTCGGCACCTCCATACTCAGTCCTAGAGCTGATGTTTCTGTTCCTAATGTTTTGTTTTGGAATGAGGAGGAAAAGAAGTATAAAGAGTCAGCTTTCTGCAAATGATTAACAAAATAATCCTAACACTGACAGAAATCTGTCCATGGTCAGGGGTAGATTGCTCCAGGAAGTACCACATTTCCTACACATCCTCTTAAGCCAGGTCTTCCAACTGTTTGGGAAATTTGGATTTAGTTACACCCCATAAGATTTAAAAGATAAAGGGAAATATACATTTTAAAAACCCTTTGACATTTCTTTAAGATGAAATAGTGACTGTTTCTGTTATTTTTCAGTGGAGTATATAACAAGTGAGATTTTGCTATTTGCTAGAAATCCTATTAGTAGTCAGGACTTACTTTGCAGATTCAATTTTTCACATGTAGCAGTAGACATATCAACAGGGCATTTGTATACATCTCCCATTCTGTTTTCTGGAAAACCACTCCAAGGTGAACCAACCAGTATCCTAGAAACAGGGTTTTTAAAATTAGATGTAGTATGCACAAATAATAGTTAAAATGTTTAGAGATAGCTTCTTAGAGATAAAATGACCTAAAATCACTTAAAATATATTTATATTTAATATTTGTTCAGTTATAATTCCATCTTCTTTTTTCCTCTCTGCTGATCAAAACCCTTCACGAATACATATAATATAGCTAATACCACACATCCTGGGAGGTCTCACCAATGAAGTGCTGTTCAAGAAAAATATAATTCAAACCACAAATGTTAGCTACTATGTAATTTTAACTTTTATAGAACAAACCACATTAATAAAATAAAATACAACAGATAAATCAGGTTTAGTAATATGTTTTATTTAACTCAATACATCCAAGCTAGCATACAGTCAGTATAAAATTTATAAATGAGCTATTCTGATTCTTTTTTCCTACTAAATCTTAGAAATTCATTGTGTATTTTATATTTAGACCATATGTCAGTTGGACAAGTAACATTTCAGTTACCCAATAGCCACGTATGGCTTGAGTCTACCAAATTGGTCATCATAGCTTTAAAGAATGAAACCACATTAAAACCCAAGAACAGCTAATATTTGTTGAGTGCTTTCTACACCTCAAGTATCGTCATATGTTAGTTTATTTAGGGCCCAGATGAGTTACTAAAATGACTTTATGTTTATTGTCATTCTATAGTGATACTTAGCAAAAGCACAGAACATATTAAGAGGTTTTCATTATGTGTAACAATGTGTGTATAACCAAAATACAGGATAAAGCTGGCACTCACATCCTTCCTTTGGTTAGTTTCACTTCCTTCAGAGCTTTTCCAACTAGAGACTGTATTTCCCTGGGAAGCACTCACTTGATGCTTCTGTAACAGTCTGGTCTTTAGAAACTGCAGGTTTGTTATTCAGCAACATTTAACTAATAAGGAGATATATTTGCATCAACATTTTTTTTCTTATCAAAATTGGGAAGGATTAGATTATCTGTGAAATTTAAATTCTTTCACAAGCTTTCTGTGTAATTTGTTATCAATTAAACATGTGTGTCATGGTTTATGTCAGTGGCCCCCAAGTCTCATGCAATCAGGGACCTAGCTGAATCTAGTGTTTGTGATTGGTTTGTTGTTAGCAGTTGGATTGGTAGTGTGAGTGCTATACCCATCCAGAGGTGGAGCCAGTATACAGTGTAATGGTGGGAAGAAGGTGCCTCTTTCTCTCTTGCTGGTGCGCACCTTGCTTTCTGCAGCAAGCATAAATGGCTGCCCTGCCACCCTGCCACTAGGAGCCAACTGAGTATGGACTGAAACTTCCAACCTGTAAGAAATAAACCTTCCTTTCCCTAACTTTGAGCATCAGGTATTTTGTATTTACAATGACAGAGAAAAGTAACCAAGACAACATGCCTCTATAATAAGATGCTATAGTAGATAGGAGAAAACTAAGGCAGACTCCTTTCTACTACATGTAGAAAAATCATTTAAAATATATGACAAGTAAAATAATAAGATAAATGAAATAAAAGACATAATTTAGTTCTATTGTGAGTCATTAACATGTTCAAAAGATGCAAAAATGGACAAAAGGATGGAAGTTTATGGTTCAGCAATAAGCTTCTCCCCTTGTGGATCTTAAAATTATTCTTTTTTAAATTTAATTTTATTTGTTTATTTACTTATTTATTTTTTATTTTAAAGAGAAAAAAGTCAGAAAAGAAAAACAAAAAGCAAAAGAGATAAACAACAGCAACAAACCCAAAACAATAACAATATAGGTTTTCAAAACAGAATGAAAGAAATTTAATAATGGTTGTTATATTGCATATTGTTATCTTTTTTTAAAGAAAGAAAGAAAAGAAAATTTAAAAAATAGAAAAACAAAAATGGTAGAACAATACAGAATTAAAAAAAAATAACATCAAAAAATTGCTAGTTGATACATTACCCATTGTCATCTTACAAATAGTTGCCAAAGTCACAAAATCAAAGCATAAAAAGTGGCTAGACACTCAAATATTGACAGTGCAAATGCTTCTGTTCAATGATCCAACAGAAATTCAGTGTTATGGTCATCTATCTTACACACTGTACATACCATTATTCCTTTTAGAGCACTTTCCTTCCCTTTCACTATTATAATATCTATTATACTTTTTGGATCCCATTATTCTGTCAGTTTTTATTATTTTTTACACTAGACAGACAGTGTGAACATTCTGCAATACTTTGGTTAACTTTGATTATGTTTAGAATCGAAAGAATTTTTTTGTTATATGAGCAGATACTACAATATTATTTAGCTTTATTATTTACTGTTTACAGTCAAGAATATGATAATATCAATCAGTTGAAGATTTTTGAAAATGAAATCTGTCTGTTGGATTTTAGAACATTCCCGTATTCACTTTAGTGGAGAAAAGGATTTACTGGGAGAATCTCAGTGTACATTTAAGCATACCTGATGCTCTTCAAATTCATAACCACTCAGAGGAAATTAGGAATCTGAAGAAGTCTGTATAGAAAACTCTTTTCTACCTATAGCACTCTTTAGTCTTTATTCACAGTGGTACTACACAGCAGTTGATGATTTTTGTGTGCTAGACACATTTTAAAGCATAACAAAGAAGTAAACATGATCAAGCCTTTGCTTTCTTCTCCCACACTGTCTCTTTCCTATACCTTCTTGAAATTCCAATATCGCAATCATATGGAACTTGATGCCTCTCCAGACCAGATTTTCCCTTGCTCCCAAACCTTCACACTGGTTGTTCTGTCTGGTGATTTCTACTCATTATTTTGGTTTCCTGTTCTATACTCTTTCCTACAGGAAGTCCCTCTGGCTCTTCCAGATCTAGGGACTGGATCCCCTACTAGAGATGAAAGATACTTAAAGATCATGTGCTTGTAGGACTGAATAACTACTTATTGAACAAGTTAATGAACAATTGCATATTATGATTTAAAGGAACTGTCTTGGTTGAGGAATATGGTTTTTTCCCTTGTCATACTGGAAACTCCTATTAATTACAGCAAGTTTTATATTTCCTAGCAGGTGCAAAATTTTCCATACATTTTTTTACTTAATCAGTAAAAAAAAAAAAAAAGTCTGAAACTATCACCATGTTATAGATGGAATCACTGATACACAGAAGGGTGAGCAACTTCTTCTTCATGATCAAATGACTGGGACGGGCTGACTGCACCCACTACTGAAGCTTGACATCTGGAAATTTCTCCTTTTTTAAACTGCAAGAAACCTAGCATAGGGCTCAGATTGAGGACAGATGAGCACGGAGCAGCAGCCAGAAATGGGGGTGAAGCCATGCCACTCAACAGAGGGATGTGGAAGCACTCAAAATTCTCTAGAAGAAAACAAGTAAATACAAATAAAGCTTTGACAGTTTTATGGTGTTTTAACCTCTTAATGCAAGAAAAGTAGAAAACACTGAACAACCAGACCATTCTAGTGACTGTTCAACATCAAAGTGTCCTAGTCAGACATTCCTCAGTTGCTTATGTATCTGGAAGCACATTAGAAAGTGGTCTCTGGGTCATATTAATGACTATGGAGACAGTTTTAAAGACTAGCACCCACCTCCTTCACTGTAAAGTCCCTATCAGACAAGTCCTCACTTCCTCCCTGAGACCTCAGTGGAATCTGGTTCCTGACAACTCACCATCCTGGGGACAGCCTATGACATCACTCCCAGGGGCCACTCCCAGGGGAGTGAGACATTCTTAGATTAATCAGACAGGAAGTTAGGGAGACTGGTATATTTATCCATAAAACTGTATAATCAGCTGTGGCAGGAGGAAGGACACCAGGACAGAATGTTATAAAGGAGACACTGGTGTACAAAACTTGTGGAAATATGGCAAAACTTCTTTGAAGTAATGGATTAATTTAATCTTGACCAGACAAAAGAGCCACCTGAATAGTTGTATGTGCTGATTCTCTGGTACAAAACAAACTCCCAAGATACAGACTTTTTTTCCTACAGTGAAACTGGGAATTTTTCCAAGACTACTTTAAATAACACTTACTATTCAATTATCTTGTGGGAAAATAGTGATTATGCAGACTCCCAAACCATAGCCAATTTGCCCACCTCCAGTGGAATTCATAATACTTTAGTTAGTAAACAGTATTTAGAGCGATGTAGGTAGGGTAGTTCTAAACCCACAATATAGGAGCTTTTATAAATATCTCCCTTTGGTTTGTGGATCTCTATACTCTCCAAGTGTTCCTTCAATACTAGGCCTTTTTCTAGAGATTACTGAGAGATGTACTTAAAATAATATGGCAAAATATGTTGTTCAATTCAATTAAGCCAATGTTTACTGAGCTCCTATGAGGTTGATATGTTTCATATCTCCAGGGGAGACCTTTGCCATGTGAACTATGTTCCCTGGCTTTGTGTTGACACAACCTGTGAGGCTGTACATAGTGGATAGACTTCCTAGGAGCTGCACTTGATTCTAGGTATTGGAGATACATTATTGAATAACTTACTAAACATTTCTGACTTTGGAGCTTACATTCTAGTGAAAGAACACATATAGTAAATCTCAGAAGTAAAACATAAGGTGGTATGAATCATGGAAAAATAAGATAAAGTTAGGTAGGTGTATAGGCTGGAGCATGAAATACTCAGAAAAATGAGGTGATATTTAAATAAAGTCTTGAAGGTGATGAAAGAAAGAGCCATGAGACTCTGGTGGAAACATAACCAGGGTGTAGGAATAAGTACAAAAGCCCTGTGGCCATGACAGAGTGCAACGGGGGGAGTGGTAGTTGAGGTCAAGCTGACAATGAAGCCAGATCATATAGAGGCAGGGATAGGCTTTGAAGGCTTCTGCTTCTTCTCTGAGGTAACTGAGAAAGCTCTTGGGAGGGTTCTCGGTAGCCAGATGATCTGACAAACTGTAGGGATTCTGAATCATTTCTGTTGAAAATGATTATCCTGGAGCAAAGGCGACACAAGTGAAGTGCTTAGAAGGGAACTTCAGTAACCTAAGCAAGAGAGGACAGAGGGCTCCTAGGAAGCAAAACACGGTTGGGGTGTTGGTGAGAGGTGTTTTATAAAGATGAATTATGAAAGGAGTGGGGTGGCCAGCAGGATATCTGAGCGACAGGGCCTTTGAATTAACAGTTCATAGTAAGTAGGGAAGTAAATAAACAGGAAAGGCAAGAAAGAAAAAAAAAAGGAAGAAATGAAGGAAGGGAACAAGGAAGGAAGGAAGGAAAGAAGGAAGGAAGGAAGGAAGGAAGGATAGAAGGAAGGAAGGAAGGAAGGAAGGAAGGAAGAAAAAGGGAGGGAGGGAGAGAGTAGGAAAGGAAGGAAGAAAGAAAGGAAGAGTGAGTCAGGTATGGCTGAAAACACCACATTTCAGAATTCAAAGCCTATGAGGCAGGATCTTCCTGCTTGGTGCTTTAGCTGATTATTTCATCATTGATAAAAACTGAAATAGCAACAACACTATAATTATATTCAGCTTATAAAACACTTTTTATGGGTACCCTCCCCTTTGATTCTTATAAATACTCTGAGATGAAGGGTGATAACATCTTCTGTTTTCATGAAAATGAATTAATCTAAGTGTCAAAGTAGCAGAGATTTGCTCCAAATGCCTGAATCTTTCTGCCGGATATGGCATGATCAAAATATATGGTAACTATTTAAACTTCTAAAAATTTATTGTAGTAAAAGACTGTCACTAATCCCCCTTTTAAAAACTACTCTCCCTTGCTTCAAACACACTTATCCCATCATTTCTGCTACTTTCTGAAGCAGCTCTGAAAGTGCCCTTTTGTGAATGTCTTTGTGAAGAGTGATAAAAGAAACACACCAAGTGCCACTGCCCATTGCCGTCCAACAGAAAGGTAGGCTGCGGCCAGGGATATAGCTCAGCAGCACAGCACCTGTCTGGCAAGTGTGAAGTACTGAGTTCAATTTCCTGGCACAAAAAAAGAAAAATAAAGGAGAAGGAGAAGGAGAAGGAGAAAGAGAAGAAGAAGAAGAAGAAGAAGAAGAAGAAGAAGAAGAAGAAGAAGAAGAAGAAGAAGAAGAAGAAGAAGAAGAAGAAGAAGAAGACAAAAGAAAGGTAGGCTACTAAAAACTTCATGGTGTGCCCTCAGCTAGCTTATTCACCAAATACGGCATCATTTTACTTCTGGCCCTTCCTCTAAGTCAAAATGATCATATGAGTAAATATTTTCAAACCATTCAGGTCATGGAGGCAGCCATGACAGCACAACTAAAGGTAGGAAAGCCTTATTTATCAAAGGACATAAAGGTGGATGTGACCATCATCTGTGTCAAGCAACACTGAGCAATAAAGCCAGGGACAGAATGACAGGATAAATTGTGTGTAACAAATTCTAATTCAAAATTCTGAAAGCTCATTTTGCTTTATGAAGTTGATGTTAAAATGTGGACACTTATTTATAAATGTTAATTATACCCTACCAATCCTTTTCTTGTATACTTATAAAAATTATACCCGTTTTGAACAACTTATCTCTGTTTCACATTAATTTACCCCATCTGTAATATTTATAAGTTCTATGCAAACTTTGGCCAACTGTCTAAACTCTTTCAGTCTCACTTCCCTCTTTTGTAAAGGATCTAATACTTTTCCGTATCACCTAGAGTCATTATAAGCATTATGTATTTGGCAAAGAAAAAGTACTTAATATGTAACAAATATTGTTAATGTCAAAATAGTGAATGGCATAATCATTGATGTCTATAAAATGGAGCAATTTTATTATTTGTTTTACTTAAAATTCTCTTTTAGATGCATTTTTGGAAAACAACTCATGACATTTATAATATACAAAGAGATTTTAAAGCTTTTTCTTAATTAAAAAGGTAATGCTCTAAGACTATATACAGATGGGGTTTTTACAAATTTTGTATTACATGTTTATCTTCTCTCTTTTTCATAAACAAAATGATTATTTATTTATTTTTTACTTTATAGGAAAAAGAAAATTTCATAACATAATAATAGGAGAATAACAATAGTTAGAGCATTACATATTGTTATCTCTAAAATAGTTACTCAGAGTACAGATATGGGAATAAAAAATTCCCCAATCATTGTACCAGCTCTTGCTGGAACAAGGAAATGCATTTCTTCAAATGGAAATACCCTAATTTTCAATCAGCCCTCAGTATGACGCAGTGTTTGCAGTTTTCAGTGACTTTCGAGTCATATAACAAGCTCAGTTCATTTTGGGGATGGGCGTTTAGATTTCGCAAACTCACCACAGCTCCAGGAAATGATTTTAATTGTAGCACAGTCCTTTGTACATTGTGATAAAGATTGCATCATCTCCATCTGAACATCCTGTGTGTGAAATGAGAGCTCACACACAGAATGGTCCTCTTCCACTTGCACTGGAAACAAGAACCCAGCTTTCTCATAACCAGGGGGCTGCACTGGTGCTCTGCTTGGAGGTCATCTTGCTTTTAAAATTATCAAGCTTATTTGAGACTGTTAAAAAAGCTTAAGATTTATCAAAGAGATGTCACCGCTATTATTAGAGAAGTTTACAGTGTAAAAAAAATCTAATAAATAAAACCAGTAAAGGAGCCTAGATTATTTTGTTAAGAGCCAGTAGATTCTAGTGTCAAATAAGCCTGTAAATTGAGTTGTCAGAGAGAAGGGATGTGCTGAGAGATGAGAGTCAGGGCTCAAAGAGGCAAATTATAAAGAAAATCAAAGTAAGCAAAGGCAAAAGGTAGCAAAATCTCAGCTTCAGAACAAGGAACAAGAGCATAAAAATGGATATGTGTGACTATGTGTGTACACATGCACTAGTATTTTTACATGTGCGGGTGCTACATGATATACTCAAGGGAAAAAAAAACTCAGCTTGTAAAAGGAATTCAAAATAATGCCAGTTTCTATGCCTCAAGTTAACTTGATTAGTATCAGAAGGAAACCAAATGTTTAAACGGTTCTTTGCACATCTGCTACTTCCATAACATCTGTGCAACTGTCATAAATTAGCAGTAGGTAAGGGCACACTGCCAATTGTCAAAACAAATAGCAATTCTGGATTCCAAGTTTCACTTTATTTTCCTTGAGAGCAGTGAAAGTTCCCTGCCCTCACCGTGGCCCATCCTCATAACGGCGTGGCATCACCCACTCACTTGGATCTTGGACTCAGCTCTGCTCACTGGTAGGATGGGGCTAACGACACGAGGAAACCTTTTTCCTCAAATGCCCCAGTCTTCAGAAAGAGAAAATGAGCACTTAATTCAAAGTTAATGTGGATAGAGACACTAAATGAATGCAAGCGCTGTTAATTAGGAGGAGCTGACACTCAGTGAAGGCCAGTGTTGTGTGTGCTGCCTACTCTGCTTAGAAATCTTCCTTGTTGACAACTCCATGCTCCTTAAATCCACAGCCTATGTTTTGTACTTTTTGCACCTCACATAGTCCCAGTACACAGTGAATTAGATTATGCTCATGGCTTGATCTCTTCTGTTTCTTCAAAAGAACGCAAGTGAGCTTATCACCAGATTTGTTTTCTTTCCTTCCTGCTTCTCCTCTCCAAGTGGTTCAGCTCCCCCAGGACAGATAGGTGCTCTCTTGTCTCCTCCCTGGGTGCTGGGGAAATGCCTACCAGCTGGTGGGTAGATATGGGCTGGAGGGAAGGCCTTGGACCTAAGCTTACAGTCACTTATCAGAAAATCTCCACACTAAAATGAAGGGCACTAACCTGTTCAGTAAAAAAGTACAGACAATAACCACTGTCGGGTCTCTCAGAGAGAGTATAAGCAGGCCAAATTGGCTTTACAAATGCCTGGGCTCCTTGATCTTGATACTGACCTAGCCTCAGGCTCTCACTATATAAACTGCTCACAGATTTGTCTTTTAACAAGGTCTCGAATGCTTACAGAGAAACCTGGGGGACAAAAGGAGAAATGGCTCCCTCTTACTTTCCCAAGACTCTATCTGACACATTCCTATCAAGATTTTGAATTTTTAAGTCTTGCCAAATTTTCAATCAGGAATTGGCGAATAGTTGAATTTCCTTATGGCTATGATATCGCCTAGCCTATCATCTCACCAGACACTGTTGAGCAAATTTTTGGAGTAGGACTTTCATTCAGTCATCTAACAAGTAATTATGATCCCTTATTTACAGCCAGATAACACTGGGGATCTGGGGGGCACATCTTCAAATAAAACAATGTCCCTGTACTCAGAGACAAGAATAGAAGACACCTAATGAACATATGAACAAAAATCATTTCAAATGGTAACAACTTGAAGATAGAAAATAAATCAGCATGCAAAGCTGGTGGGTAACCAAGAAGTGTGATGAAATGTTGTATATAGATACATAAGCTCTGCAAAGTCTGTGAAGAGCAGGTGTCTGAGCTGAGACTAAAAGATGAGAGCCAGCTGGCCCATAAAGACCTTGGAGAAGAGAGGATCTCAGACAGGGAAGGAGGACATGCAGGAGCTTTGAAGCAAGGATAAGCTTGGTGTGCTCAAGAAACATAAAAGACATAGTTCAGGGAACACAAGACACAAGGAGAAAGGGTGGAAGATGATATGGCAGGGAAGGCTGGCATTTTTAATCATTTAAAATATAAATATATAATATGAAGTTCCTTTAAGGAATTTTAAATTATTATAAATAAAATGGGAACTACAAAGGTTTTATTTTATGGATTAAGTCATACCAGTCATAGGGATGAGAGCAAAATAAGGGCAGGCAGGAGAGAAGCAATAGGTTGAGAAGCTATTGCAGTGATACCTGTAAGGCTGAGCTAGTGTTGGGTCTCCGTAGGATGCAAGCAGGAGAGACAGTAGAGGAAGGGGCAGACATCATACATATTTTAGTGATGAATCAACAGAATTGGCTTTTGGATGAGACACAAGAAGAGAAAGAGGTCAAGGCTTTTTGGTCTCGTTAGCTGGTACAGAAAGTTGAATATCTGTATTCTCTGACATTTAGTATGTCAGTTAGGCATTAAAGTGGAGATATTAGGGCCAGGGATTTAGCTTAGCAGGCATAAGTGCCTGCCCGGCAAGACTGAGGTTGTGAGTTCGGTCCCCTGTACCCAAATAAATAAATAGATACAAATTAAAACAAAGTGGAGATATAGAGTGGATTTTTGACATGAGGGTCTACAGGAAAGAATCAGGGCTGGATATGTAAAATTGTGGGCTATTAGTAACTTCACCTGCTAGTTTCCAAGGTCAAAACACTGTCTTTCTAGCCTTCTTATTACGTTATGGGTATCAAAGCAAAATTTTATGGTGGACAGAGATAAAACTCTCTTTCTCAAATTCTAAAAAGTTACAGTAATTTCTAAACTTTGGGTTTTCAACCAGCCCATTTTTATCCTTTCAGATTACTGACAACTCTCTCCAACATAGTCTTATTACCTTACTAAGTGTTCATCTTTTAGCATGATCACTTCCAATTAAATTTACCTCATGATTCACCTCCTCTAAGATGGCTTCTGAGATGTCCTACTCTTGGACAAGATAATTTTACTTGTTTCCTCATCATACAGACTGGAATGCTCCAACATGCAAACATATTAGATTTAAAGTCTTTTATTTCAGTTGTTTGAAGCATAAAACATAAACTCACATACAAAAAATTCATATTATATCTCATATTTGTGAAGCCAAAGCCCACTTAGTCACTGGGAAGTGTTCTAGAAGGTGGGAATCAGACACTGAAGGTGCAGCGTGAATGAGGACAGTTTGGAACCTTCTGCTGACATGGGGATAAGGTTCCACTTACAACACCCCCATTGCTTTATTTGGGCAGCAACTTGGGCCCAGAAGACACTCTAGATCTTCTAAATACAGTGTTCAGAGTCATCTAATTTGCCTGAGTTCATTTGCATTACCATAATGGAAAATAAAAGCTATGGTTTACAAATGTAACCCTTACAGAGCATTACAAGACTGGGAAGCACCCTGCGGCAAAGATAAAAGCTGGTAAATACACGGGGGAAAGGCACCTTTGTAAATTTTGTGTGGATGCTTGTGAGGTCCCATTCCTCTGTAACATGGGGACATCTAACTTGGACTGAAGCAAGTGGACAAAGCCTTGCTTCGGGAGACAATTTAAAGAGCAAGTCTATCATCCAATAATAGAACAGCATTACTAGGTGATTATTTTAAAAGTTCCATGAATATCAGTTTATAGAATAAAAAGTGAAGGCTAGTATCTACCATTTATTATCTACCTGGCCCTCTAACATTGATTTAAACTGGTATTATAAATTTGCTATGGGATGTTAGAGAAAATTTATTGAACAAGTTTGTCTTAAAAAGGATCACTATATTCCATTGGTTATAAACATGTGGTTGTTAAATGTCAAAGAATGATCCTTCATTTAGAAATATTTGGGAGCTATCTAATAATAGTATAATCATGTACCCATTAAATAAGCAATTGATGTCAAAATTAAATTTATATAATCATTATTGAAATTATAAAGAAGAGAGTATTCTTACCAGTTGCCTTTTGGATTTATAAACTGCTGCACTGAATAGCCAAACTGCTCACTTGAAGGACCGGAAAATATTTTTGCTTCTGAGAGACCAACATTGTATGCCAAACAACAATTTAAAAAACCTATTAGGAAAAATGAAAACACAATCCATATTTACAATTTGCAAATATAAATGTATAACATAATTGTTGAAGGCCAACTGAAAAACTTTTTTGGCCTGATAATTATTGCTATCAGTATTTAACAAGGATTAATAGCAACTGCATCTAAGGTGTTTATTTGGGATCCCAGAATTATGCTAAATACTGCTAATTCATAGAAATCTATCTCCTGTAGAAGATGGATTACCACTATTATCTTTTTTTTTTTGCACAGGTTCTAGGAGGTTAGTAGAGAGTATTAAAGAGAAGGGTAGGATTTGAACACATAAGTGGTCAAGATTCTGAACTCTCAAATGACTGCTTTACCTCTAAGGATTCTTAAGTAACTTGAGTTCTGCTTTTCCTTGCTAACATAGCAAGATGCTAAGCCACCCAAGTTCAGAGTCTGAGGGATTCTATTTCCTCTAGATTCCATTTGTAGGTCTTGACATGGCCTTTATATGAAATTTATATTGAAAAAAGCAGTGATGGCTATATCAAAGGAGGTAGAAATCATAGCTCTTTGAAAATTATATTATTTTCTTTCAGAAGAGATCATTTTGGAGTATAAAAATGCAAGGAAAGATGTCGTATATTTTTTTATTCCAGGGTAACTGTCAACAGTAGTTTTTCTTTTTGATGCTTCTTTATGAATTGTCAAAAAAAAAAAAGATAATCATTAGAAAAAATATAGCAAAGACCAAAGAAGATAATAGCTTGGTAGACTTCTTGAAAATGTTTGTTTCTGATGAAAAAGGAAAGCGGAGAATGAGTAGGGCTGTTCATACTTCTTCTTTGACACTGATAGTATTAAGATAACTCTCCTCATTCTATAGGAGAGATTTTTGGCTTCCTTTACAGATGGAAATATTCTGCATGTTGTTTAGGATATGTATGTATCTTTGCAGACCTTGAAGTCAGTGGACTCTTTAAAACAAGCATGTAAGTTTCATTAGTATGTGTTTTTACTAAGGTATGTCCCACTTTCTTGGTTGCACTGAAAGTGCATAGTACTTCATAAGTCCATTGTTCTAGGCACTGGAAGGCAGAAGTAAATGCCTGTTATTTGTTGTTCCTCCCTGATTCTAGGGACAGATGCTGAAGAGTGCTCCAAAGGATAAATGGAGTCAACCATGAAGCTTTAGGGACTTAAAGTAGGCAACACGACTGTCTAAGTGTCAAAATCACTCTACTGAGGATCTTCTCACTAAAGAAAATTCAGCTCATTATTTCTTAGAATTATGTGCCGCCAGGAAGAGAATTACATATATTAATTTTGAAATACTTTGAAGCAAAATCTTACAGCTCAACATTTTCAAATTTCACCCTTAACATCTACTTTTTCACAGGTAGCACTGCTCCTTTATACTTCTGAGGAGATAAAATGCACAGCAGATTAAATGGAAAACCAGAACTTGCATTCAGAAAACTGGTGTTTCAAATCAGAATTATTTGAATATTTACCAGTTGTCAAATACACCAGCAAAAGCTTAAAGAGATGATGTCAAACTGTTCCCAGTTTTAAGGTATCTAATGCTAAAGTCTACTCCATTTTAACACAATGGAGCTTTGACCTATGTAATTAAGTGCAGGGTAGGGATGGACCGTAAAAATTCACTCTGACTATGATGGAGATAGTGCAAAAGCAGGACCCATAGAGTTTGGTCAGCAAAGACAACAAGAAGCCAGTCTTTCTGATGGCCCAGTCTCACTAACAAGCAACACTCTAATTTTCTATTTCTAACAAAAATAGAGACTATTGTTGGGATGGCAGATGAGATAAAGACCCTTACAGAAGCCAGTCTAATACTGCCTCTGTCTGACCAGGATAGGAAAGTCATTTTACCTAATCGTTGTCTTGCTTTGTTGTATTATGTTTTTAACAAAAGAAAACACAAACATAAAAAAACAACAACCTTAATGTGGGAAAGAATAGATCTGACATACATAAAATGACTTCCATCTTACACAGATAATTAGTCCTTGACAAATAATGTAATGACATGGAATTGTGAAGTTTTGTTTCATCAACTAACAGTTACATTTTAACTTCATATTAGTCATGCCTCATTTAATGACATATGTTTTGAGAAATATGTCATAAGGCAATTTTGTTATTGTACAAAAACTAGTGAGTATATTGAAAGAACCTATAATGGCTATGAAATCCCTCAGTGATACAATATTATGGGACCTCCATCAATTATGTGGTCTGTTGTTGACCAAATGTCCTTATGCAGTACATGTAGACAGTGTATATGTATTGTTTTATATGCCTATATATTTACTATTATCAATATACATATATCATCTAGAAGTCTAATTATATTACATGTACATATATATGTGCACATATGCACATATATGTGTGTGTACATGTAGGTATACACATATACACAATATTATTAACAATGTGAAGGTGATCATTTTATCCTTCTGCTTCAAATACTTCATGGTCTTCTTAGTGCACTGAAAATAAACCCAGTTTCTTTCTGACAGTTTCAAAGGTCTTTCAAGATCTGGTGCTTGTGTAACATCCTGATCTCACTTTCCTCCACTCCCCTCCTTGTTCACTCCATTCCAGTCACATTTACTTTCCTTTTGTCCCTTGAACACATCCAGTTCATTGTGTTTATGGCATTTGTAGTTGCCTGTTCCACTCTTTACCACATTCTCCACCTCATCAGTGGGCACCTGCTCACCATGCAGGTCCTTACCCAAATAGATCTCTGCTCTGTTTACAGAGGCCTCCTTGACCCTCTATCTAGAGTCAGCACTCCTTCCCTATGCTATTACCATAACAGTTATCACCTGACATTACCTCATATATCTATAATGTTTTGTCTCTGCTGCTGCCTGCTAAAATCCAAGTTCCTTGAGAGACTAAGGGCAATGTAAATCAGTTAAATTTCACTTAAAATTAATCTATGTCCCTCAATAATGATCTGGTATACAGGGAATACTGAGTATGGAAAAGATCACAGAGACTTATGAATATTCAATTAATGCAAGAGCAATTAAATTGGATACATTTCTTTCTTGTATCTTTCTCTTTACATCTCAGTTTGTATCCCACTACTTGTTAATACTTATGTCTTCTTGGCAATGTAGGAAATATCTTGATTCATTTTATATCTAGCATAAGGCTGTGCAACAGTACACTTTAGCTATTATTACTATCAATTTACAAATAAGAAAACTGGAACTCATGAAGGTTAAATGTTTTTTCTTGATCCCTGTTAAACAACTGGTGTCTGACCTCTTAGTGTTGGTTTAACTTTTCCAACTTTACTATTGAGCATTTCTATTCATGAATGATTTACTCATTTCCTTACATAATATGTCATTCATTCCCATTGCTTTATTCCATTGATTTTAAATTTCTTTTTGCCTGCTATTGAAATCTTTCCCTCAAAACTTTGTTTTATTAATTAAAATTATATGATCTCAATTCATAGACTATTTCTCTTAAAAATACATTTATAATACAATATGCCTATTATTCCACATTTGGCATATGATATCTGATCATTATATATGAATTTAATACTTTTATATATAGTACTGTCTAACACAATGTCTATTTCTTCTTTGTAATCCCCATGGTTATGACATGTTTCTACGTCTTTTGTCAAAATCTAAATGGTTTACACAGAGATTAAGAACTAGTTTGTTCATCCCATTTCTTCCATTCCATCTATGTCCACATTTCTATAAGTAGTAACAAATGAACCATACAAAGAATATATAGATCTTTTATGCAGGAAATTTTTCTAGGTCCTGAGGATATAGCAAATGAACAAAATGGACAATACCATTACTCATTCAGCTGATTTGATTAAAAGTCAAATTATTTCTTAATTTGCTGCATAAAAATGTAGAGTGGTACACTGAACTGAGTCAAAAGTTGAGATGGGGGCTGGGAATTTAGCTCAGTGCCTTAAGTGCCTGCCTGGCAAGTGTGAGGTCGTGAGTTCAATCCCCAGTACAAAAAAAAAAAAAAAAAAAGTTGAGATGGGGGTAAATTTCATTGAAAGCATCACAGATGATGTGGACATTGATATGGATATTGAAGGATAAGTTGGAATTCACAATCTTAGAGGGAGGCAAAGTTCATTCCAGGGCCAAAAGACTTCATATTCAGCAAGCAGAGAGGAATAAGAGAATAGTGTGGGAATGGTGAAATGTCTCGCTTTAGAATGTTGCAATCACTTCATTAATGTAAACATTTCCACATTTGTATTAGGTACAGTGAGTCCCAAACATATTTGAACTTCCCCCACCTGGGAGCATATTATTATTCAGAATGTAAATCTTTCCTCTTTGTTCTTGAGTGATGCCTGTGAATACAACCACAGTATATCAAACTCAAAGTATTTATCAAAGGTGACCTTGTAACACATTTGTTGAAGAGGGCAAAATATTTCCAGTAAATTTTACCAAAACTTAGTAAAATATAAACACTGTGTTTCCTGCAATATTAATTGGTTTCTTCTGCTTTCCCAACAAAAAGTGAATACTGTTTCATCCTTGATTTTAAACTGGCTTCTTGCCATTTTTAATGTCTACCTGTAGGCTTGATAGTTAAGCACAATTAATTTATGCAGATTTCTTCAGCTCATTTAAAAATTTAATGAAAAGAAAATATAAAAATGATATTCAAAGTAGAAGAAAAATATGAAGTATTAACATAGCAAGCAGTACAATCATGAGTGTGCTTTATTTTGCTGTTCTCAAAATTTCCCTTAGTGTATTATAATATACCCACAATATATAGGAATCAAAACACAAATAAACAAATTACTTCTGTTATCTAGACTGGCAGGAATATACACATGACTTCAACTTAATTTACAATGTCTCATTATCACATTCATAAAGATTCATTTATAATATAGTATAAAGGGAAATAGTGTCCCACTAGTGGGATTTGACTCAATTTCATTTGTCAAGCATATACAAAGATCTGAATCTCCACATTTATAACTCTACATATAAAAGAGTACTGGTTAGAAGTGTCTTTCATTTCCATATCTTAAATAGGCACGAAGTACCATTTTAATTCCATGAAAATCTATGTTGATGTCTTTTCAGTTACAGCTACAAAGTGGCAAGAATGATAGGATACGTGTGTTCAAAACAAGGGAGAGTATTTTGAGGGGATCAATGCCAATGTGTTTTTCAATATAATACATTTTAAAAAATTTAAATACTCACCATATTTTTCAGTCACACTTATATAGTGAGGAACATTGAGAGATGAAGTAATATTGCCCACCAGGACAAAGAAGGTTTGTGGATGACTGCTACAAAATAGTAGAGTCACCAAGCTCATTGCTACTTTCCTGTAATATAACCCATTGTTTGTGCAGCTGTCTATCTAGCCCCTTCATGCAACAGCTATGAGACCACAGAGGCCAAAAGGAACCAACTTGAGCACACTTGTGCGGCTCGCTGTGTTGAGAGTTGTGAAATCCTTTTTTCAGGATGCAGTAACAGGCTAATGTATTAGCTGGTACACAGGGCAAAGCCAAATGCCAAATTTAACAGAGTAGAGAACAAAACTCCATAGTCACAAAGTTGGAAGCCAAATGACAATGAAAATATACCACTTTCTGGAAGTGTGCCAAAGTCTCAAAGTACACTGGATTTCCTTATAGAGATATGAATCTCATCCCAATTTTAAGAGACAGGGAGATAGACTCTGACATCTCACAAATAGTATTCTGCTTCATGATTTGCAGCTTTTTTTTATAGAATGTGAATTCATTCTTATTTGACACTCTGTGTTCATATAAAGGGATATGAGCTTTTCTTCTATGGCCAGAAATAAATCTTTCATATATTGTTTACACTAAGGGGATAACAGGAACTCAATTATGTCTCCCTCAAAAATTCATATACTGAAGTCCTAATTCCTAATATGACTGTATTTATATACAGAGGCTCCAAGGAAATAAGAAGGGTTAAATGAGAATATCATGGTGGAGCCCTAAGCCAACATGATCAATGTCCGTGTAAAGAAGAGAAAGAGAAACATTGTTCTCACCCAGCACATGACCAAGGAGAGGCCATGGGAGGATGGAGAGAAAAGGTGGCCATCTATAAACCAGCAAGAGAGTCTCCCGTAGAAACCAATCCTGAAAGACAGCACCTTCATCTCTGAGTCTTGGCCTCCATAACTACAAGACATATACTTACATTGTTTAAACTACCCCCTCTAGGGTATTGCATTATAGCAGCTCAAACAAACTAAATGGGGAAATCAGATCATAAGATAATATTAAATTTAATATTCTACATTCTGTCAATACACAGTGTACATAGATAAACATGAGGCGAGATACATACTAGTTTCACTTATATCATTTAAAGCTCATATTTTACTTGAGAAATATCCATGTGCTTTAGACAAAGCAACTTCATTGACCTGTATTGTGACTAGGTCATGTCAAAGCCTCGTTCTGCTTCAAAAACTCAACCAGAAGGCAATAAACATCTCACAAAGTTCAGTGTTATTGTTTCTTCTATCCATTTACTATGACTTAATGCCTCGTAACAATTCAGTAGATTCTCTTTTTTTTCAAAGGGATCTAAAGGCAGACTCACCGTCTCAGGGCTGAGAGGGAAACAGTGAGATACAGAAGAAAGAATCTGGCCCAAGAATTACAAGGACAACTATTGGCAACATCATTTCTTGAATTCATTTTATATTTTTCCACTTCCTCCTAAATTCCTTTTGTGTGAAAGAAGAAATTCCTATCTCTCCCTCACCAAAAAAATAACAATATATATTGACAAACTTTTTGAGTAACAAGTTATATTTTCAAAAGTGTTGAGGCAATATATGGAGAAAAAAATGACATAACTAAAATTCACATTCTATTGTACTTCTCATCACAGGCTACTTCTCAATAAAGGACTGGTCAGGAGTCTTCACTGACCATCTGAGTCTGTATACATCTTTCTTCAGACTTACCTTGATATTTTCTATTTGCATCTCCTGCCACAGCATACTGCCTGCAAATGCTGCTGGACCATGCTTGTGTATAAATCTGACCTCAGCAGCTGCATGATCGCCCCTCCCCTACTTCTCTTCCTAAGGCACTTTAGCTCAGTCAAGTAGATTCCTAGCTCTTCTTTAAACATACTCTGACCTCAGCCTTTTATGGCTATTTTGCCTGCGTGCAATACTCTCTTCCCAAAGAGCTGTGTATTCATTCATTCTCACTGGCTTTCAATTTCTCTCACACACAAACTCAGAAATGTTGTCGCTCACTCCCTGTAGAAGGCAGACTGCAGAGCACCATCCACTGACCCCCACCTGCCCTTATGTGAAGACAGGAACCATAGATTTGAAGATACAAAAAACAAAACCAAATGTCACAGATAGCACTTCTTTAATTACATTACATAAGAATATAACACTAAGACCATAACTTCCATCTTGCAGACAGATGCTCTTCTTTATTGACCTTAACTGAGCATAGAGGAACCCAAGGCAAGGAGCTGAGGGTAGCTTCTGGTAGGGAGATGGAGGAGTGAAGGCTCCAGCCAAAAGCCCTTGAGAAAATGGATTCTATCAACAATCAGAGTCAACAGAAAAGTGAGTCAGTCAGGCACTCAGATCTGTTCCTAGCACTGACTGACACCTTGATCACAGGTTTGTAGGAAATGGAAGTAGAGACCACAAACAAGCCATGTTCAGACTCTGACCTTGAACAACTGTGAGATAAATGTATATTACTTTATACCAGTACATGTGTGGCCATTAGTCATTCAGCAATATGTCACTAATACAAAACACTACATAAAACATCTGTACCCTAATAAAATATCAACACTTTATGTCATATAGTCATTATTTTATCGTCTGCTTTCCCATTAACATTAAAGTCCAGGTTAAATAGTAACTAACTCCTCAGAATTCTGGGTTGGTTGGTTCATAGGAAGTTATATGAATATAGGCTACTGAGCAGATATACAGACAGCTAGATTAATAGATATATGAGTAAATATACAATGTATGTTTATATATAATGTAAATGCACATATTGCTTATTTACATGTGTACATATGTATATGAAAATATGCACATAATGTAGTTTCTGCTTAGAATTTTAGAAAACACTTCACACTTTCTTTTCATTTGTTATAGTAGAACTCTAAAAAGAAGATCAGTTATATTTGGTGGTGATCAGGTTGCTGCAGTATGCCAGAGGTATAAGTGCAGTAATTTTTAACAAAAAAATGTACTTACAGAGCTAAAGCATATGGTAGTGTCCAAGAGTTATACACACAATTTTCTATTTAGAATTTTAGAGAATATTTAACACTGTTTCTTTTTTGTTAATATATGATTGGCATATACAGTAATCATGTTAATTTTGGAGAGTTGGTACATATACATATCACATCTTGATCATTTAATACTTTTTATCTAGCTACAGGACAACCATAAAAAGAAGATTGTATTTGAGGGAGGAAAGGATGGCAGAAGTTTGCTAAAGGAAGAATAATCATATTTTTTAACTGAAAAATTCACTTGTTGAGCAAAGGCAAGACTATCTAGCAGTAGTGTCTGAGGTTTGGACAGCTCTGTGCCTTTGGCAAGCTTCTCATTCTATATAATTTACTGCTTTATCAGCTGTAAAGTAGATATAATATATATATTCCTACCTCATTATTATCAAACAATGCATATATAACTTTCAACCATGCACCTAACAAATGATAGGCACTTTGTAAAGTTAGTTTGCTTTTACTCAATATCATTATGCATTATTGAATGCAGCACACATCTGGAGACATTTAATAAGTCATATCAATTTAGGATCCCACTTTCACCACTAACATAAAAAGCATATACTAAATGATTTCTATTTAGGTTTCCAGATGACATGTTGCTGCATTCTGCTGAGGCACATAAAAAGCAAACCATAAAAACTAAGAAAATATTATCAGTTCATGGACACCACAGGAAGCCACACTGGCAGGAAGTGAGTTAGTCAGTTCCTGCTTCTGCAACTAAGCAAACAGACTTCTAATTCTACAGTATAGCTAATCATTACTCAGGATATATATGACAAGAAGAAATGGTCACAGGTCACACTGGGTCTTTCAAACACACATAGTCACAGGAAAGCTCATTGTTAATAGCAGATAGAAAGTATACTGTCCACCCAAAAGCCCCTAAACTTAGAAGCTAGAGGCCATTTGGAAATGGCCCCACATCAAGTATAAAGTTCAGCTTTCTAATGTCTGGCTTGCAGCTATTACACTGTAAAAATAGTGAACAATTCAAAGCACAAAATGATGCACAATCTTGCTTTTGACTGCAGCAGCACAACAGTCCCTCTTTTTTTTATTAAGAAGGAAAAATGCATCTTTCCTTAAAAAGTCTTAAATGTCAAACTATGGTCAATAGGTGTAATTGCTACTATTTCACCTTCATGGGTAATGTTAGAAAGGGAAAGGCGACTCCTGGAGAGAACTGCCTCAGATCTTCCGATTCTCCCACACTCTGACCTTTTGCAGGCACCATGGGCACTTCATCATTTAAGAAGACCTTTTTATTAAGTAAGTAAACAGTAATAAAAATGGATGAATACCAAGTATATGGATTTTGAGAAAAACATTATACATGTGCTTACAGTCTGCAAAATCCTTTGCCTTTCACAATCCCACTTGATGTTTACAGTGACACAATAAAGTAAGGAAAAATTTGCCTGTGAATTTTATCTGAAGTCATCTAGAAAAATGATGGCATTTAACTTAGTCCTCAGAGATTGTTGTTGTCGTGAACATTAAATATGCTTAATTCATTTGTTTCAGTTGGAAGAAATTCTGTCCATCAGGACTTTGGCAATGTCTGGATTGACTGCTGACTGACGCTGGTGTGAGGGTTGGAAGTGCTACTTAAGTAGATGGAGGCCGGGAATGTTATACAGCACTATGTCCTACAATGCATAGACTCCTTCCTTACACAACTCTCCTAGAAAAAATTGTGAAGCCTTAAATGTCAATAAGGTCAAATGTCTAAACCTTAGTCTAAACAGTGAACATTATTATAAGCACCATTAAGTTATTTAAGTTACCATGGTGGTTTTAAACATGTGTGAAAGTATTTTTGGATTCTCTCATCAGTAGGCAGACTCTATGGCTCCTTACCAAGAATGTTGATGGGATTTTGTCATTGCTTTGATAGATAGATGTAACTATGTGATTTCTGAGTCAAACTTATACAAACAATGTTGATTCTACCAATTTGCACTTCACTTTGGAGCCCAAGTCATCATTTAAGAAGTGAAGCTATCTAGAGTGCATGGTGGAGAGACTGGAAATACCACATGAAGAAAGAAAGGTGTCTGCTCGTTAATACCCACAGATGAGAGCCCTGAAGTCAGAATGACCTCCCAGGTCATTCTCAAAGTTCTCCCCAACAATAATGATAGATAATTAATGATGGTTGTGGTTTTAAGCCACTAAGTTTTGGGGTAATTGGCTCCATAGCAATATTTAACCAGAGCAATCTACAGATTCAGTTATGTACAGTCAAGTGCTCTGGCAAGCAGAATGTCTTCACACTCTGTCAAAGGGTTATGACTCATGGAAACATAGAAACATTAACTAGGGGGCTGCCACTCCTCTAGTGGAAATAACTGTAATTAGCATGTAAAAATAGGAGAAAAAGGGAAGTCTTTTAAAGAGATTTCTGAAGGTTATCTAGAGGTTATTCTGAAATGATAGAATACTACAGGTTGGAGACCTGGGCTTTAGTGACTTCAAAAATCAATTATTACAAAAATGCAAAGAGATGCTGAATGTATGCCATCTTGAAGTTACTTCTAAGCTTAATTTTTAAAACCATAATCTACAAACATTTTTTGAAAGATATTTTAAAATAACATGAAAACTTATCCTCATAAATAAAAAGAATGAAAACTAAAATGAATATTCAGCATCACTTTACAGCCATCGAAATATAAAATAATAAATGAAAATCTAATGTCAGCAAAATTAATAAACAGTCACATTGTTCAACATGGGTGAAAGTTTATAAAAATATAAGCATAATCCTTGAAAGAATAATGCCTCTGCTGATAATATAAAAAGAAAAAGAAAAAAATGTATCCTGTATAGTATTTTTATAGCCACATTATTTACAGAAGGGGGAAATTCACAGGAAAAAACCTAAATATGTAACAATGGGACCACAGACAACCATGACATGGCAGGATGTATCAATGTAAAGTTATAAATATAAAACTCATTTGAAAAAATACATACAAAATACATTGAGAAAATTATTTAACTGCATGTACACAGTGAATATAGCAATGAAAAATCTACATATTTAAGTATCAAAAGAAGAAAGTATATCTGTGTTAAGATGAATATTGTACTATTTGTCATTTTTGTATAAAGACAATTACTGAGCTTTTTAAAGAGCAGTCTTTGAAAATTGAATTATTAATCAAATTTAGTATTTTAACAGAATCATCTACTTCATATTAAAGAAAAAGGATCAGTTATTATAAGCAAATACACAGATTTACAAAATTCAAGTTAAATTTACTGTTTTAAATTAAAAAACTTTTTGTTGTACCAAAGACTCTACTACTGAGCTATATTCCAACCCTTTTATTTGCCTATTTATTTATTTAGGAAAGGTTTTGCTCAGTTCCCCAAACTGGCCTCAAAACTGAGATCTTCCTGCCTCAGCTTCTGAAGTTGCTGGGATTACAGGAATGTATCAGTGCATCTGGTTTGTTAATTAAAATCTTTTCTATTATAAAATCGAAATTTTAGAATACTAATCAGCAGAGATCATCATTTTAACCCATTTTGTAAAAATAAAATAGTCTACTTTTCCAACAGTTAAAATGTCAATAAATAATATACAAGAAATTTGAAAAATGAAAATTATTATTTGTTTTTTAAAAGGTAACCCCTAAAATGTTACTCAAGATTTTCTTGTTTGGTAGTAATAGACTTCACTATTTGAACAAAGTTTCCCACTGCAGATGGCTGAAAAACTTATAAGAAATGAAAACATACATAGTCTTACATGGACTTCTTGACAGGACCGAAGAAACTCAGGGAAGAGAGTTAGGCTGTTGGGTGGCTTTTTGCATTAGTGAAGAGTGGGGAGAAAGAGATTTTCCAATCTTAAAAAAGTCTATGGCAAGGCAAGGTTGGTGGAGACAAATATTAGAGGAAAGTTGCTCACTTCCAGGATGGAGAGAGGGAGGGAGGGAGGGAGGGGGAGAGAGAGAGAGAGAGAGAGAGAGAGAGAGAGAGAGAGAGAGAGAGAGAGAGAGAGAGAGCCCACAAGAACAGAAGGAGCAGGGGGCAGGACATACCCTTCATAGGCCTGCCGTTAGGGACCTACTTCCTCCAAGGGGCCCACCTCCTATTAGCCCATTCAACTCTACACTCGTCAATGAATTAATATAGGAGAATTAATCCATGAGTTAGCACCTGTATGATCCACTCACTTCTCTAGGCTCCACCTCTTAACACTGCTGCACTCACTAGCTCAAGCTCTCAGGACATGAGTTTCTGGAGGATACTCTGCATTAAACATGACACTCTTGTTTCTAGAACGTTGCTTCAATAGAGACAAATTCAAACGTTCTTCTTAGAAATAATCACCCTAAGATTCATAATACATTCTCAAATAATTTTTTCTAATCTAATATCCAGCAAGACAGGCAGGCAGGCAGGCAGGCAGGAAGACCCTATCTCAAACTAAATTAAAAAATACAGGATTTGGGGTGCAGTTTAGTATGAAGGCCCTAGATTCAATCCCCAGCAAAACATACACACACACACACACACACACACACACACGCAATGTCTATTATGAGCATATTTAACAATGAAGTATCAAAATCTTTTCACTAAGATTAGAAACACAAAAATGATGTCTTTAATGTTCCACATATTGTTCATTGTTGTACTGGAAGCTCCAGTTGGTTCAGTGTGGCAAGAAAAGATAATGAAAGATGAAACATTTGTGAAAGATAAAATAATAGACTAATTAATAAATGGTATGATAATGCACAGTCTGAGAGGACTAGAAAAACACAGCTATCAGATTAGTAGATAGGAATACGTAATATTGTAAATATGTCAATTATTCCTCAATTAATCTATACAGTCAATGCAATTAACATTTTAGAACACTTTAAGACTTAAAAGATTCAAAGATATTAACAAGATCATTCTAAAATGAAAAGCCAAGACACTTCTGAAGGGAAAAAAATGCTGAAACAATTCCTCTATGGGAAAACAGGACTTAACTGTAAATTAGCTTATAATAAAGTGATACTGAAATAGAGCAGATGGGTCAGAAACAGATCAAAGTATACATAACCATTTTATATATGAGAAAGATGGCATTGTAGATGGATTTTCAGTAGAGCTGAGCTAATCAGTTATCTATATAAAAGATTTAAAAAAAATCTTTGACTCCTATTTCCTATCCTTCTGAAAAATCAGCTACAGGACAATACAGGTCTGACTGGAAATAGAAAACAAATAGATGTCTTCAATGAAGTAGAACAATATCTTCAAGACTTTGAAGTAGAGAACTATTCTTTGAACACAATACTGGGGGAAAAACTTGATACATTTAACTACAGTAACATTAAGAACTTTATTAAAAGGATCAAGTCTTTCAAATAAGAGGATATATTTAAACAAACATAACTAGCTCATATTAAGACATACAAATGACTACTAAAAATGGACACAGACAAATCTCACTGGGAATCTCATAGTCATTTCCATCTGGCTGCATTAAGTATCCCACAGAGAAAGGCATAAAAATGCCTAATAAAATGAAAGCATACTAAACTACATTAGCATTCATTAGTCATAATGAGACGCTATCAACATATAGCAAATGGCTAAAGCTTAAAACTCCTGTATTACCCAAAGCAGACAAGAAGACTATTAGCACAAGCATTTAGAAAACTAACAGAATTTACTAACGATGAATATTTGCATTCCTTATGGACCAGCAATTTCAGTACCAGATAGGTTCCAGTAGAAATGTATACATACAGGTAAATCAAAAGTGATTGCAAAAATACTCACAACATGATTATTCATAGTAACTTATAACGTAAACTAATCAAATGTCCAACAATTATAAATAAACTGCAGTATATTTATACAATGGAAATGTAGTATGTACATAGTGGTGATAAAACAAGGGCAATGTACATACAACATAAATAAATCTCACACACAATGTTAACAGAGGTCAGACAGAAGAATTTGCACTGTGTGTGCCTGCACGTGCTTGTGCATTTAAAGTCAAACAAAATCAAACACTAGGAGATGTATACTTTCCTAGTGAAAGTATAAATAAAAGCAAAACAATGATTATCAAAAAATAAGAATTTGTTATTGAGAAAAAAACACATAGGATGTGTGCCGGCATTTTTTAAAAAACCTGAGCTGCAGGTACATAATTTTTCAAAAAATAAGATGGTAAAGCCGGGAATGCTGGTGTACTTCACAATTCCAGCATGCAGGGAGACTGAGCCAGGAGGATCATAAGCTTGAGCCTCACTTTGGGCAACTGAGGGAATTAGCAAGACCCTGTTTCAAAAAAAAAAAATTGTTTTAAAGGCTGGGGATATAGCTTAGTGAAGAGGGCCTGAGCTCAATTCCCTAGAACTGGAAAAACAAAACAAACAAACAAACAAAACAATACAAACCATACAAGCAAGATGGCTAAGCTATGGTGAGAGACATTTCTCAATGGGAATCTCACGACCCTCCTCTTCTGCTGAAGATGTAGAAGACGCAAGATCTTATGTGGAAAATGCAAGACCCTGACTACTCTTTGTGTTTATTGTAGGCTACTTTCACGATAAGGATTGTTTCTGTGGAGCAAAGAGCAGATTGGCTGACTGCTTCCCATAAAACAGCAGGTTCACCAAGATTAGTGTTCCTTTGATGCAGAGTAACCTGCTGCATGTGTTGGAGTCTGTCTGGACCCTCTCTGTGGCTGCTCTGTGATGCAGGGGCAGATGGAACAAACACAAAAATGCTGATGCCCATATTGCATGTTATTTTATGAGTGATAAAGATCTTTGTCTCTGATCCAGAAATCTTGTGTCATTTGCCAACATCCATGAAATAGTAACAAGCACAGTTACTAAATTTAATAGGGTGAAATCTAATCCAAGTCCTGAGAAGTTACTTTTTATGAATATTGCTGTGTGTATGTTACATTTTACAATTAAAAGTTTTAAGTGTTAAGCAAATTCTGTTTTTCTTTTGACTCATCACTTCTGAGTGCTTACCACATGCTAGGCTCTGTGAGTACAGTGATCAATAGAACAAACATGATTTTTAAGAATAGATTCAGTGGCAGAGTTAAGCAAAAGATTAAGTATGGTGCTGCTTTTTGAGAAGAAAAGAAGATTAGGAAAGGATTTTGAAGGGTACAAAATATAACTGAACTGTTACAATATGTTTATCAATTGTGTTACATTACAATAGAACAAGAGATATTTCAAGACAAAGGACATTTTTAAAAAGCAAACTGTCAATGAAATGAAAACTAATCAACCAACTAAAAGAATGTTTGAACAAATTCAGGTAAACTTACAGATAGAGTGATTTAGACACATATTAGAGGTAAAGAACTAAATCAGAACTTTCCAGCTTGACATTTATCATAAAGTGTGGCTTTTATTTTGTGTTACAGTAGCAGCAGTACATGGTTCATACATTCATGATTCATTCAACATCAGGGTGCCAAGATAGTTCTCAGCACTTGTGGTCTGCAGGAGAGAATGGGTTAGTGAAGCAGACTGTGACAACGGTTATGTAAGAGGCAATGGAAGAAATGAAATCTAAATTAAGATAAGGGGATGGTGTGCTTATCTTCAATAAAATTGAGATTTAAACGATTTATATAATGGAAGATGGGAGCTGGAATATTACAGAATAAGAGAAAATGGACAAAGGCGAGAAAACGCAAGGCTGTGTTCTTAAAAAGAGCTCATTTGGATCATAAGAAAAAAAATGACACTAATATTTTGAAGTCTGATTATCTGGAGCAAAAGTTAAACTCTATAATACTAGAGACTTCTCAATTACTACACCATTTATTTATTTATTTATTTATTTTCAATTTTGCATTATATTATTACTACATTTTAGGAAAATAGATCTCATACAAAAGCGTTCCAATTTCCTAGGCTAAGTTTTTCTCCCCGCCTCACTACCCCAGACACAATGTTGTTAAGCATACAAAAGTAAAGCACTTATTGTGAAATATCTATTTGATTCATCAGGATTCAGAATATGATTTAGAAGGAGTTATAAAACCCAAGAAGATTCATCTTTCGACAAACATATAAAAAGTGATTTGGTTAAAGGAACCGAATGTAACTGGTAAACAATTTGGAATAGAGTTGTCTGGCTGAGCTGACCAGAGGCAACTTGTGTTCAGTCTGCATTTCTACATGGTATCCATGGAAATAAGATCAGGCCTGCACAAAGACAAACAAAGGCCACCTTCAAATGAGTCAGGGAGAGTGACAACTGCCAATGTTCAAGGCATCCATTGGTGCAATAGCTTTGCTCGTGCTTTTCAAAACACAATGAAATAATCTCTAACACTGAAAATACAGTGTCTGACACTCTTTTGTTTCCACTGCTCTGTTTAAACATTAACCTCATTTTTATACAGAAAGCCTTTCAGTGATCCAGAGTTATGTGTAGCTTCTGCAGGAAAAACTGTCTTTAGTCACTTTAAACTATTAAAAGGAAGGATTACAGTCACAGCTTCAGAACATAAAAAAAAAAAAAGAAAAAAGGCAAGAGTCTTTGCTGGCAAAATTGTAGTTTCTAATAACTAAGTGAGCAACAAACGGATAAGTCTCCCAAAGGAAGTAAAATACATTTGGAAATTATTAACAGCCCCAATATCCTATGAGCTGAAAACATAAGCGAAATATATGTCCTAAATTTGTACTGGTTAGTAAATGTTACTTACGTGTACAAGACTCATCAGGCATAGACTGTATAAAAACTTGAATATGAGCAAGTTGTACTAATTAGAACTCTATGAAAATTGAGAATAGACTTCAAACTGTGTTCTAATTTATATAATTAATTAAAAATGCTTTGAGATCATGAGTTAGAATAAAAAATTTAATGTTTTACTAATAAAACTTTGCAAATGCAACACTAATTCTCCAAAACCAATTATTGCAAACAATTATGCTAGACAAAAATAAAGGATCAAAAGAGAACCATTAAGTCTATAAAAGAACAGGTATGTTTTTCAGAAAATCTGCCTAATGCACTTATTCTGTTCTGAGATCAGTATACTGCATACCCTAAAAAAGGGTGTCAATTACATCTACTTTTGTGTGGTATGTTATGAAACAAACAGAAGTGTATAGAATGGCTCCTTCACTATCCAGCAGACAGGCTGTGGCATGGAAGGTGTCTTGTTCCCACAGCTTTTGTTTTCTTGGCTTCCTCATAGCTCTTCTTTCTTACCCTCTTTTGCACATGTGGAACAGCCCCACCTCCTCTCATCTGTAAATATGACATCTCCATTTCATATCCCAGAACACACTTTGCCTTTCTTCTTGGGATCATTTGTGGCTTCAGGTCAGGGGCTCCATTTTGCCAGAGCTGTTGTTGCTACCTGCCAGTCTTTCTCCTCCTTTTTCTCTGGATCTGTCCTTTCAATAGACATCAAAGTCTTCCCCTTCCATGAGTTCCTCTTATGTTACAGTCCTCTGCCACCTTTAACTACCTCAACAAAATTTTAAGAAATTATAAGTGAACATTCAGTGCCATCACCAATAGAAAATTTAAATTTATATTATAATTTTATGCAAATATCTCCATGTTTGTTTAGTTGCTTAAAAACAGCTTTTCTTTCCTTTTATTACCAAACTTTCTGACATTACCTATATTTCCCCACTTCCACTTCCTCCCCAGTCTATTCCTTTCTGATTCTTATATTTTGCATTTCACAGAGATGGCCCTTGGCAAGGCCATCAGATTTTCCTGACTCCAGAAAAGAAACTGATCCTGTTGATAAACTCTTGCTTCTCCAAGTATTTCTTCATATGCCTTCTATTTCTCCAGCTGTCCTTCCCTCAACTATCTCACCTATTTTTCCTTACCTGATCTTCTAGTTCTGGAATTATGCCCAGAAACCATTTCTGGTTTCTATGCCTTACTGATTTTATTGTCATCTTCTAGATTGTGGATAACTCTTAAATCTCCGTCCTCATCTTACTCACATGCTCCTAAGACCTCTACATACAGCTGTCTACTAACTAGACGTGTATAACTGGATGTCTCAAACTCAGATTATCTAGAAAAACTGATGATCTTTTACCTCTTACTTCGTCTTCTTTGGTGTTCCTTACTTCAACTAACGATGCTGCTTTCATTGAGTTTTCTACATCAGAAATTTAAGCATATGCCTTTGCCCAGCCTTTCCTATGTGCAACCCTAGCCAAGTTCTGTCTATTCTTCTTCCTTAATATCTTTCAAATCAGTCCCCTACGCTATTTCTTTACTGCTATTACCCAATCAATATTCCACTACTAGCATCTCTCAATTGGCACACTAAACTAATACGAAAACTAAAACCAATTATTACCTAAATGAATTTGGTGACCTCTGTCTGATCTCTATCCATCCATCGACCTCTCTGACGCCTGAGTAATCTGCCTAAAGAACAGATCTGTTGTTGTCATCTCTAAGTCAAAGTCCCCCAAGTCTTCCCATGGTCCTATGCTTCTTATCTTGGTCTAAAGGACTCATGGCCCAGTGGCTGTTTATTCTCTTAGCTTTTACTCTCAGAAAACATCTTAAGCACTAGGTTCTGGCCATAATGAATTTCTGCTTTCACTATGTCAGTTTTGTCTCATGCAGGAATGAGGAAATTTGGTTCCTACTCTTAGGGTCCTACAACCATCAAGATTTCCAGGATCTTTCCCTAACAGCTCTAAATTCTAATGACTTACTCCTACCTCCATAAGTATATCTCTAGAGATGCAACATTTCAGTGTGTCACAGTACCATTTCGTCATCCTTTGAACTCAATGTTTGGTTCTCTATCATGGATTTGCAAACATATGATATCTATTATACTGTAGAAATGTGTTAAAATCCCAAATTATAAAAAAAAAAACCTAAGTTTTAAATTATGTAAAAAATTAAAGATGCTGAGGGAAGGTGACCTGAAATTTCAATAATTTAGAAGCTCAAAGACAACCTCAAGGATTCATTTTCTCTACCTCTTTCTACATGGCTATACATACTATATTGGCTTTACTCTTAAACTATCTGATATAATGGCTGCAAGATAGTCATAGCTGCTGTGCATTTTACATCTAAACCTGACAAAGTGTTTCTTAGGAATGGCTTTCTTAGGAACAAAAGTTCTTTTCCTCGAATTCCTCCAGAAGATACCCCTCCCCAGTGACTCTTTGGGTAACACTGCATTATCAGCTGATGTTTGTATCAGACACTGGTGAAAGATTGCTGGATCTTCTGGATGTACCAAAGAGAACAGTTAATTCTATAAATGGCATGCTAGAAAAGATGATAATGAGCTGAAACTAGTGATGTTTTCCTTCAGGGCTGAAAAATTTCCTTCTCTCATGTCTGGAGTTTTTCCAAACAGACTGTAACTTCTCTGAACCATGTTTCTGGTTTTCTCTGATTTAACCTTGAACCTACCACACTGCCTCACATAAAGTAGCTGCTTTGTAAAGATATGATCAAATGTTAGTTTTATGGAGTTCTCTGTAGCCAGAGCAATAATGCCCCTGTAGATCTTTGAAGAGATAAAGTAATTACTGATATACATAGAATCCAGGCTTCCACACCCTCAACAGCAGGATTTTTCTCTTTAGAGAGGCATTCTTCTGTGTGTTCCTCCTGGTAAACCACTGATCACTGCATTAACTTGATGAAACAACAACTCTCTGCACCTTTGACTTGCTAATTAGAAGGCCTGACTCCTTTTGTGCTGTGCTAAATCTTTCAGAAATATCCTAAATTGAACAGTGGTGGTCAAGACTAAAGGCATGCCTTTAGTGGTAAATTTATATGATGCTAGTATACTTTGGCCTCAAATATTTCCATATTTTTCCTTGAATTTTTATTTTTTACATACTGACTGAACATGTGCCTTTATTTAGATAAATATCTAAAGTTCCATTGTTAGAAACTCATCTCTTTACATTAATAGGCTTCTGCTTTTTACTATACCCAAGACTGTTAGCACATACAGACAGGGAACTGTCATCATCCACTTTAGAAGGAATTCATTTAAACTGATGTATTCACTGACTCTTGCTGTTGAAATTTACCTGTCTTGGTGTTCATCTCACAAGGAGGTACAGGCAACACTGGAATTTTAATTCGTTAGGAAATGGGGAGAGGCAGTGATAATATTTAAGTAATCACTTCCAAACTAAACTGTACACCAGAAATATAGAAGTATTTTTAACTATAAAATCTTGAGTTCCAATCCATAAGTTTAAGTCACAGAGGCTCAAAGAAGCTCACAAGCCACAGCAAAACTTCACTGGTGTTGGGCAGGTAGATCTGGTAAGCCATGATGCAGGTGTCCACCTTATCAGAAGATGGACTAAGGACACTGAGGGGTTGAGAATGAGAAAAGAGATGGTTTACACGGGATTCTAGAAAGAAGAGATTACTTGAAGTTTTTCTTTTTGCTACAGAAGAAAAACTGCCCTACTTTACAATTATATTTGGTGGTGTTTTTTCTAAAAGTGAACGGTCAGTTGCAAAGAGTTAAGAGAAAAAGCAGCAGTTCAATAAAGACAAAGGTATGTAGTTTGAGAAATGTTTAAACTTCAATCCTGGTACCATCAAGTTTAGTTAGAACAGAGAATGGTGTGTATAGCTATATTTATAGGTTTTGGAGTATACGTGTGTACCATGTATGGTGTATGTGTTTTTGTGCAAGAAAGAGTAGGGTAAACAGAATATGTAGAATGAAGAAGTTCCAGCATAGAAATCTGCAAACACCAGCCAGGAATGGGACCAAGAGATGAGCTTTTGATAAAGATGGAGAGAGAGGACAGATAAGGAAGAGAAAAGCAGAAAAAGAACAGAAGCAGAAGTAGAGGGTATTTCAGGAGGAAATTAAATATTAAAAAGGAAGATTTTTTACTTGAGGGAAATTAAAATATAGACAGACTAAACTGAAGTTATATTAGGGAGAGAAGGTGATTACTCAGAAAGTTCCAGAGTCAGTAAGAAGAGATGTAAACCAGCATCCAGATGGAAGGATTCCTGGGTGTGTTAACTTACTGGAGAGCTTATATGATAGGATTCTTTTGGTAAGAGTTGCCTTTCCTCTAAGGACTTTTATTTTCTTTACAGATTATCTAGATCCCTTGCAACCTCTCTTTTCCAACCTCAGTCTTCTGGTAAATGATGAAAAGCAATAAACATGGAAATAAATTATGAATATAGCATAGTTTAAACCATATATGAGGTGTATGAAAGCAAATTTGAATCGTTAAAATAAGATTCGTGGGTATATTTTTAAGTAATCTATGTGCATGCAAGAGAGAATACAAGATGTATAAACACACATATATTTAACATTCTAACTCTTGGATGAGTTTATTCGCACACAATTCTCTATGCACATGATTTGTAAAGGGTTATGTATGTGTGTGTTTGGTGATGATGCGTGTTCAAAAATTTTATATAGTTAGTAAAACATGATATAAAATGTTTTGATACTGAAGACCTAGAAATTTCAAGTGTTCATATTAACCTGAGATACACAAGTTATCAAAAAAGAATGTTTCTTCTTTAAAGAGCTAAATTGATGTCACAAATGACAATGCTTTATTATAATCATTCCAAATTGAGAGAAAATTTGTTCCTTAAATATGAAAATAAGTGGACCAGGAAGAGGAAATAAATACATGAAATATTTTTACAGATGTCATTTTAAATCACCTCTATTTGCTTGCCTTGAGCCGTCCTTATTAATGAAATGCAGGTTGAGTCTAAACCTGACTTCATGCCCTACAGCAACACATTCCACTGAAGTGTATCTCACTGTTCTGCGTAAAACAAGTCTCAACATTTCAAAGATCAGGAAAAAAAAAAGATGTTAAGTTTCTGTAGCTGCTTTTAACATTCCAGGGACTGATTTTAGTGTCAAATCTACCTTTGTCTGACATCCATGAACTAGAGTTGATGGCCCCTCAGAACAGTTCGTATGTCCTCAGGGAAAAAAAATATATATATACGAAGCACGAAGGAAGAATACTATGAATGTTTACACTTTTAAAAATGTATTTCACTAAAAGACACATTGCCATTAATCTCCCTCAAGCTACTCCTCTGGCTTGGAACACATTTATTTTACTGTTCTTGTCACTTTCTGAAGCAACTTTTGAAGTCCTCTTCCATGGATGGATGTGTTTGTCTTGTGGTAGCCTCAATATCCTGAACCTTTTCAAAACATTTACCTTTCATGGTCATTTTGACTCTGGGGGAGGGCCGGAAGTCACATAGTGCAGTTCCAGGGAAAAAGGTAGGTGGGGACAACCCAGAATGTTTCACAAGCCTGCCTTTCTGTTGGATGGCACTTGGCAGCAGCATTCACCATACTTTCTGTTGCACCTCCTAAAGACACCCCACAAAAGAGACATCCAGAATCGTGTCCGAAAGTGGCACGAATGATGGGAAAATGAGTTAGAAACAAGGAAGAATCATTTTGTGAGGAGTTCATGGCAATCTGACTTTTACTACCATAAGTTTTTAAAATTTAGACATCTGCTGTATATTTTGGTCATACCTCTGACACAAGTTAGACAGCCACCTAGTGATGTCAGTGCCTGGTGGGCCGTGGATAGGCATATTACTTCTCTTCTATCTCTGACCTAGAGAAACTGTTGTAGGCTGGACCTGGACTAAGTTTCTTTCAACCTGAAGAACAGGACCAGGAGAAATGTCAACCTCAAAGCAGCAGAATTTAAAGTATTTTATCTTCTTTGTAAAAACACGTGAAAATCAGAGACCTTTTTTGTTTTGATTTCAAAGCTGTTCAGACTACAACATTCAATAATAACTCCTCCCCTAGACTCAACTGAACTTCATAAACTTCGGCACACACTTGGCTCTGGATAAAGGCTGACAGTGAAGTCTCCTGATGGTCTGGCGCAGCACAGCGTCTCCCTCGCATTCCCCCCTCGTAGTGCAAAAGAAGCCAGGCACCGAGGGCTTCCCCAACTACCCTGCAGTTGGGGCAGCTGCTCCTCTGGCTAATTCTCCACCTACGGCGCCTAAGATCAACAAAAGGAAAAGAAAAGCACTGGCCTAAGTTCACATTCTTTGAACGTTACAACAATAAGAGGAAGGCAGAAGGGAAGGAAGAATCCCCCTCTGCCAAGGATTTAAGAGGCGCTTGCATTTTCTGTTTACTATGGAAAGAGAGCAGGGCCGCTTCCTGGAATAAGAAATGGGGACTTTCTTCACACACTTGGGTTGAAAAATAAGTATTTCAGAGTCTCTCGCAAAGCCACCAGGCTTCGCTGGGGACCCGCGGGCTGTTGCTCTGCCCTGGATCCAGGCGTGGCACCTGTCTCGCTCAGGCAGGGGAAGTTGGGCTGCAGGACTCGGGGTCTCTGGACCGCCCACCGAGCCTTCCTGAAACCAGAGCTCCCCCCACACAAGCGACGCTGCAGGGAGAGTGCTGCTTGGAATGGTGTTTGCAAAATAAAAGCGAGAGAGAGAGAGAGAGAGAGAGAGAGAGAGAGAGAGAGAGAGAGAGAGAGAGAGAGAGAGAGAGAGAGAGTCTCCAGGCAGCTCCGCGTGGCTGGGAGCCCGGGTCCACGTGGAACCGGGGCACAGACTCAGCTGCCTGCTGCTCCCCGGGCCGGCAGATCCCTTTCCCAAGTCCCCGGCCCCACGCAGGTCCCTCAGCGCAGAGGCATAGCCAGCGCCGGACTTACCCTGACTGAGCGCTAAAAACAGCGGCAGAGACAGAGGAGCCGTCGGTGCTGGACGCATCCTGGGACTGCCCTGGGGATGGGAGGTGCTGTGAGTTTGCAGAGAACCTGCTGGGCGGAAAGAGAGGACAGCCTGCAGACTCCTAAAGCTGTTGGGAGGGCTCCCACCCTGCTCAATGTGAGCTTGGAAAAGTTGCTGGAAGCTCCTGCAGCGCTGGGCCCGCCTCTCCCTCCTAGGAAAAATATCAGATTTGCCTGCCACGCCCCGCGGAGCCCAGCCCTGCAGCCAGTGGCTGCAACCTTCGCTGCAGCGCACCCCAGCAGCACCTGGCTGCCCCCACTCCGCCCAGCCCAGGCATCCTGTGGGCCCTTGGGGACAGAGAGCCCGAGGTCCCAGGGAGAGCACCAGCAGGGTCACTACCCGATTTCCCAGGAGACCCGCAGCCCCTGCCCAGCCCACGGTGGCTGTTGGCCTGGAAGTGGGGGTGCGGTGGAGGGACCAAACCGCGATGCATCGGTTTCTCGGCCTATCCCGCGTGGGCGGAGAAAGGAGCAAAAATAAGCCTAGAATGACTAGGTTAGAAACTCATGGGGAAGATCAGCTCTCAGGTTATGATTATCCGAGGTGCTATTTAAGTAAGGCCTGCTGGAAAAGCATTGTAAAGGTGTGTGGAGAGAGAGAGAGACAGAGAGAGAGACAGAGAGAGAGACAGAGAGAGAGACAGAGAGAGAGAGAGACAGAGATCAGCATTCATTCCTCCTCTAGAGCAAAAAGAGCTGAATTAATTACTGAATTTCAGTGATTTATTTTAAGATAAGTGGGAAGTGTGAGAACCCATAGCTGAACTCAGGACTCTTCATCTTAGTTTACCTTACAATGCTACCACATTCTTCCACTCTTTCAGTCTGTTTTGAAAAGAAGACATACTGTAAGTATATCTGAGACAGTTGATTTACAAACCTAAGAAAAAATTCACTTTTGATTTTTTTAAATCTAATTTTTCCTTCAAAAGCTCACCCATAAATTCCCAGCACGTTGCTTGCAGCCAGAATTGTTCCAGTGACCACTTTCAGTCAAGTAATCACATGTTCTCATGCGTGAAAGAGTTATTTATGTAATCATGATTATTGGCAACATTCTGAGTCTTTACAGAGCACTGCTACTAGCAGAATGGGGTCCCTGGGATATTGTTGCTAGCGCACCTGGTTCCAGGTGAGAGGAGCTTAATTAATCAGTGAAAAACAAAAGCTTTTAAAAAAATATTGAACCATGTGTAGTATTGAAGTCTTGATTTTTTAAAGTATTAAACCAACATCTATCAAATGTTACTGCTTATGGTCATGACTGTAAATTTAACACCCTTGAATCCAAAATACATAGCCCCAGATCCTTCCTGTTTTCTTATATATCACTTACTAAATTTTTAGGAACTCTGACAACACTCAAAGATATTTTTCCTGACCTGTCTGTGATACTTGCTTGTTTACTAAAACACTCAGCTACACCTGAGAAGTCTTAGGTGGCCGCTCACTAACTCTGACACATAGCCTCAGTCCAGCACAGATTTCTTGTGGGAAGTGAGCCAGGTTTCAGGGAGATGAATATCTGTCTGTTTCCATCTGACTCACTGAAATGTGAGTAAGAGTTTGGAACAGACCCTTGTTTGGGAGACAGAATAGTTCCTTAATGTGCTTTGTCTCTGGGTGCTGGAGAATAAAATGAACCTTTTTTGCATTTGTTCTCCAAACTGGACAGATTAATGTTACACAACCATGAGGTACATAATAGATCAGGAGCTGTATTTCTTAGGAGTAAGCCAAATTTTTAGAGAAAAAAGAGCAAACCCTTGCCTCACATGAATTTAAAGAACAAAAGATTCTGGAGACAAACAGCTTGACATCCCCTGCCTCATTCCTCCTTGGAGCTCTTCCTATGAGCCAGGTGTATGTGCTGGACATCACACTGTGAGGAGGAAATAAGCCAAGTTAAGTCAGGTTTCTCAGCTCTGGTCTCAGGAGTCCTGTACACCCCCAGACTATTTAAGAACTTTTGTGCCTGTGAACTATTCCTATTGATGTTTACTATTGAGAAATTAAAACATCATTTTCCAGATGCTTATAATTAATTAATACATAACAATAACCCTATTACATGTTAACATACCAGACATTTTATGAAAAATAATTACATCCTTAAGATAAAACAAGCCGTGAAAAAAGTGGCATTGTTGTACATTTTTACCAATTTTTCTAATATTTGCCTTTAAAAAATGCACAATTTGATTCCCATAACTGCTTCTGGCAATCTGGTTCTTGTGATACATAGTTTTGGTTGAATCGTGAATTAATGTAGAGTCACTTAAGTATGCAGGTGGAAAAATGAAAGATAATTTTTGGATAATTCTCTGATGCTATACCAAAACTCAACAGGTGGTGGTTTCTTAAAGTCTAGTTGGAATCTGAAATCTGAAACCATATCAATTTTTCCTACTTTGTAGCACAAAAAATTTTGGTTTTTTGACCTCCCCCATGCCTAAAGGTGACTAATGCCTGTCATTTTTTTTTCTTTCTAATGAGCAAGAAATTAAACACAATGACAATGGCTCAGTGTTATTAGGAAAGTAACTTTGATATCTTGGAGCACTTGCAAAGTCTTGGAACAAACAGAGACTACACTCTAAACCCACTGAGGGAAGGAAATAGGTCCTTGTCTTTTCCTTCTCTTGGCTCCAGGCAAGAGTATCAGATAACTTTTCCCCAGTGTTCTCTCTTGATTTCTTTTATCTTCACTGCCTGCCCTTCTATGCTTATTTCACCCCCACAGATACAATTGCCTAAACCAGAAGCCCCTGTTTTCCTCCCTAGGACCACCTCTAGCCCTTCCTGCTACCACAGCAACTGTCTTTATCCTTTACCGTGGCTGTCTGTACACTATTTTCTGTTCTCTTCTGATCATTCACTACTGTGACATCTCATACCTAATCTCACTATCTCCAGTCTATCCTTTATACTTACAATCACAACCTTCTTTCTAAAATACACATTTGATCTACTGAATATATAATATATATATATATATATATATATGAATATGATAAACTGGCATTTAAAGTCCCATTTAAGCTCTAACCCATATTCTGTTTCCATGTTCTATTTCACTATTTTTCTCCCGATAAAACTATATTTAGGCTGAATTCACCTATTCACTGGTCTACCTCTCCTATTTTCCTTGCTAGTCCATAGATATTTTTCTGTTTATGACTTTCTCATTTAAATGCTGGATCTCTGAAATTCTTTTTGTTTATATCACAAGTGTCTATTCTGTCCCTAGTAATAGTAATTCCTGGTAAATAGTTATCATGTTAAAATGAATTACATAACAGTCCTAGAGCTGAAAAGGATAATGAATGTGAAATTCTATGTAAGTCCTGGAAAATTTGAAATGAGGTAAGGAGTGACTCCTCAAATGTTACTATGTGAATGTAAGACATGACAGACTGAAGTTCAGGACCCTTTCATTTTGACTCACCCACAGTTTTCCAGGAACTGAGTCATATGTAATGTCTCAAAAAAAAAAGGCACTTTTAATTTAAAAGCAAATAAAATAGAAAGACAAAAATAAAACATTTTTGACTCCCCGCCTTGATCCATAAACACACCTACAGATTTCATTTTAATCCACTTAGCCTTATTAGACTTGACTGTTCTTACTTGTTTTTTGTTGTATAGCAGATATTCCAAATAATCTGCCTTGCTCGGCCCATGGGGTTTTCTCAGACTCCTGCCTAGAAGTCACTGAGTAAACACATAACCCTGTCTTATAGTCATGGAAGCAGACATCTGATCCAAGCTGGATATGATTCTTTCTTCCAGGGATATATATTCAGGATTTAGGGATTCTAGAGTCTTTGGACCACATGAACTAGGAATCTGTGTTCATTTTGCAAAACATTTTATTTAATAAATATAGAAAAAGATAATCTACAGGTTTCTGTATAAATACAGAAAAAGTTATTTAGAGAAAAGAGCAATTAGATCAAGAAATGAGGCTGGTGATGGGGAGGGGATTGCTTTACTTTTATCCTCTATGTTTTCAGTTACTTGGAAGATCTAGCTGCCTTTCCTACCTTTAGTTTCATAAAATATACCTGTGCCCTCCTATCTTCTCTTTCTCTCTTAAAATTTGAGCAAGTTTCTGTTCCTTGTACTAGATTTTCTTTAAGATAAATATCTTGCCTTGTTATGGGAACCCTTCAAATGCAGTGAACATGTCTCACTAACCTCTAAAACTCATAGTTTCTAACAGAGAGACCAACACCAAGTTGATGCCCAATCATTATTCATTACAAATGAATATATTTGTTCAACAAATATGTTTGTTCAGCTAATGTCTAATTTCTTACTTTAGGATTAACCAGAGAAAAGGAGTTTATCTCTTACAACATGGAAAAGCTTAGTAAGGAGAAAACTATTCATGTGCTATTTCAATTTTTTAAGAAAAAGAATTGTGTCTTATGATGGATCACCACTGCTACGGCTATCTGCTTTTCTACTGCCTCTGGAAAATTTGGATATTTGTGTTAGACATTTTTGTTATTTTTGAGCAAGAAAAATAACATTTTTACTTAAACTACAAAGAAGGCCTTATTGAAAAGATATAAAGAAATTTCAGAAAACCTGAAAACATTAATTATACTGAAATAGGAAAAATATAACTCCCAACCTGTTATAAGTCAAATGTTCTGAGTTTGTGGTCTTGTCATGCAGAGGAATGGAGTTGCAAACCAAAGGAGGAAGTTAGGAGAGTTTTGTTGGAAATAAAAGGAAGAAATATAGCTCCTGAATTTCAAGGAGGGGACCCAAATGAGTAATTTATACATTGGTCAAACTATAACCAGCTTAAAACAAGTACTATATAGCTATATAGCTAATATTGACTCAATAGGGAAATGAGTCATGTAGCAAGAGTATATAAAAAAGCAAAGGCATTTCAGATGTTCTGGTTATCCATCTGGGCCTTAGACGCCTAATTGGATTTTCCGGATCAGGTGGTACTAAATACAACTTGTTGTTTATCTTGCCCATCTGGCTATTGCTTCTCCATCCTGAGCCCTGACTCTCTTTAGATTTGCTTCTTGCCACAGTTCTGTTGTCTTTATTTGTGTGCTGACTTCCTTTTGGGCATATCCCTCTCTGACTGTATGTTAATTTTTATCTAACTTAGCTGCCTATAATAATAGCCTGGATCAGATATCTAAAATGAAGAAGGAAAAACAAGAAACCAATTCATTCAGTACAACTTTTATGAATGGAGTGAACTCTTGGCTTTGCCTGTGTCTGTACCTGCTCTGTTCTCCTCTCTGTAGAATGACATGCTTTCTCTTCAGTTGCTTATAGTATCTTTTGTTCTACAACTTCTGCTTGCTAGTGTCCTTAATTTTCCATGGCCTGCAAAATCTAACTTTAAATTAGTTAGGGATCTTCTTCAAGTTTATACACTCATAAAATCTCTCAAGATGATCTTTTTCTCTACAAAGAATATGCAATCTTTGATCTTTTCAGTAGTTTAAATTTTTCTCCTGAAAAAAAGACAGCGCCTTCCTCAGTTATTTGGCTGTTTAACTGTTAGTGTGTCTAATGGGTGATATTAAGTCCTGTTTTGTTTGAAGTACTTTTGATTCTACCACTTAGATTACAGTTTGTCTTTTCAGATGGAAACATTTCAAATGTTTAACATCAAAAAGTCAAACAGAGCCAATACTACCATTAGCATTTATTTGACTGGCAGACCAGTGAGGTTTGTTTGCACATCTAAAGAATAATCTCATTGGAGCTGGGAGAGTCTTAAAAGATTCTGAACTTCAGTTTTGCCAGGAATTTCAGTTTTAATCACCATGTCAATATTTTGTGCCTCTGCATCTCCTACTAGGCTACATGAAAAAGCATTAGCTCCTTTTCTTGGCTTGCAATGTTTGGCATATTTTATGGTATTTTAGTATTTGTCTCCATGTTTCCTATGTAATTCTCTTTCAGACTTCCTATCTCTCTAACAAATTCATATAATTTTTTGTCATGATCTTTCACTTGGATTAGATTGAGAATTATATAATAATCACTTTGTAACACATTTATTTACTTATTAACATCATCTATATGCAAATTAATAGGCTCAATACCTTGGTGATAAACAGCCCCAATGGCTGTCCTCAAGGAGCTTGAAATCTCATCAAATACTGTCTTCAGAGTCTTACTCTAAATGAATCATAAGTGGTAAATGAGCAGAGAATGTAGAAATTCAGTCTGCTTATGCCATTCAGTGGAAATAACAAATATCTAGGAACATTTTCTTTTGATTCAATGTGAAAATTATAAAAGTATAAGTATAAGGAAGGTGGTTTGTGCCATCAAAAAACTTTAGATGTGTAGGTAAATAAAGAGGCATTCAAGACTTAGATTTGAACAGAATAGTTTTAAAGCCCTTAAAAACATAGGTTTTCACATATGTAATGAGAAAACAGCTTTAAATTATTATTATGGTCTGTGACATATGCATACAGGTAATGACTTTTAAAAGCTGAACATTTACCAGTCTCTAGGTACAAGTGAATTCCCATTTGTGCCAATGTCCAAATATGCCCTTTTCACTCTTCCCTTGCATCTGTCTCTATGACCCTCAATTCTAATTATATCTTAATGTGTTCAAGATCAGCCCTGACAGCTGATGAACTCTGTTTCTTGAGACCTAATCATGCCTCCATCACTAACAGGGTGGAGATCACTGTCCATATCCACAGTTTGTGGTGACATCAGACTTCATGTTGCCAAGTATACTTGTGAGTCTGCCATAAAATGAAGAAGCTGCTGTTTCCTTCCTCAGACTAACATTCCCTGAGAGGGATTCTCTGGAAGGCTTGTTTATGCACACAATCCAGGGAGATTTACCTGTACCCACTCACTACTCCAGGCCGACGTACATGCACAATGCATGCACACACCCAGGATAGCTACTACACACAACATTCAAGTGAGAGTTACCATATTATAACCAGGAACGTGACTTCTTTCTGACTCTTGGCTCAGTTTCTGAATCTGGCTCAGAATTCTTTCCACCATAATTTATTGCAATTTGGCTTTTGTTTTTTTCCATTCTTCACCTTCTCCTTTCCCAACTGCCTAATTCCACATGACATAAATGACTGAATCCCAACTCCAGCCCTAAAATAAACCTCTCTCCCCTCTTAATATTAATACTGATCATATTTTTATAATAATTATATTTTGATTTTACATAATAAATCACATATTTAAATCTCACAATTTGATAAGTTTGGGCATTATATAGCATCTTGGTTACTTTTTTTCTTGTAGCTGAGACAAAATATCTGACACCCAAATTAAGGAAGGAAAGGTTTATTTAGCTCAGAGTTTGTGGAAGTTTCAGTACATGATCAGCTGGCTCCAAGGCAGGGTAGCATGGCAGAGGGACATCAACTCATGGTGATAGAAGACAGCAAAAGCAACAAGAGCAAAAAGAGAGGAGCCTAGAGAGAGGACTCTTTCTGTCTCTTATATTGTATGTAGGCCACACCCTCTTGAGTGTAGCATTCGCACCTATTATCCCAGCATTAGATCATGAATTGGTCACAAAATCTAGAAGCCTACCCCCATGACTGCATGAGGCTTTGAGGGGACATCCAGACTCAAACCATAACATGCTTTTTTGAACATGCTTTTAAATAATGAAACTTTCCTTAAAAGACATGCACAATTGAACTGCATGTGTGAGTGTGTGTGTGTGTGTATGTGCACACCTGAGCATATGTATGAATGAGTATTTGTTTGTGTAGCTGGAGGAGGAGTTCACAGAAGACAAGCTGTTATGGCTTATATCTATATGTCCCCCCAGGGCCTTGTGCACCCATAGATAGAGCTTTTGGGTTTGTGATACTGGATTATTATTATATGATAACTGGACTCATCCACTGATTGGTTTACCATAGTTCCAGGTGTAGAAAATTGGAAGGCCCACCCTTGCTGTGGGTGGCACCATCTAATAGGCTTATAGTTTGAAAAGAATAAAAAGGGAAAGGAAGGCTTGCCACTTGCTGCCTCCTGCCTGCAATGCCATGGACCATTTCTTCTCTGCTATGCCTTTCTGGCATGCTGTCCTACTTTGCAACCAACAAAGTATCAATTAAAACCTCTACACACTGTGAACTAAAGTAAACCTTTCCTCCTTTAGCTTGTCAATATTGAGTATTTTGTCCTAGCAATGAGAAAGTGACTAAGACACAAACTAATAACAAATTTGAACAGTCTTCATATCTACTGAGTTAGCAATGGACCCAGACATTTGTTTGGTGAAACACACAGAAGATTATCAATATGTGAAATTCTGATTCATGGACTGTGAGATTTTTTTCAAGAGGCAAGATTAGTTTGAATAAAGCAAGGTGATAGCTCTAAATCAAAGGGGATTAATAAAGCTCAGTTAAAAGTATTATGGCATAACTAGTGAAAAATGCTAAAAATGATAAACATATCTCAATGAAAAAGTAAAAAACAGTGCTACATTTTGGTCAAACTGTATGAGTGTGGTGGAAAGTAATTTCTTCATTTTAGCAGGCATATTACTAGATTATGAACCAGAAGAGAGACTGATTGCAAATTAGAAGCCACTGAAGGTATTCAAATGATCACTACCAACAGTGGAACAGAGCAGTAAGCTGGATACCAGGCTACACAGTCTTGGTTGAAAGTTGGGACCATAGTGTAGCATGATAAGAAAAAAAAAATAGGGATGACATGCAGACAGCATTACAGCCAAATGACAGATGTGAGATATTTATTCTAGTATCCACTAGAAGCTCAGAAGGAAAGATTGGGCCTGGTACCCTACACCTATCTAGGTAGGGCTTAAAATGGATAAATTTTATTTTAATATTACTGTATACATAGTGCATGTGTCAGTCTGAGAATCCAAGAGCTACACATTTTTTATTGATATGTATCATTTCATGTCAGTTTTTTTACTTTTGTTTATAGTCTATTTCCATCCAGAGTAGGGTTTCCTGATATATCTTTACTATTGGCTTTTGTTATTTGCAAAAACAGCAGAACTTCTTGAAATATACAATCTTTGGGTTGTAGGTTACAGAGATAAACATGGTAATAGAAGTAAAGATAAATAACAATACCTCTGTCAATTATAAATATTATCAACCAGTTTCTTGAGTCATTTTCTCTATCTCATATGTAGTTTAACTTGAACTTAACAAAAGTTGATTTGCCATAAAATGTATTTACTATAAACTGTGACAAGAATCTATTTCTGACTAAAATTTGTAATATTTGTTAATGTGCATTACAGTGGGAGTTATAACAAACTAGTTAAATTATTTAAAGAATTAATAGTAGTAGTATTTTAGTAGTCTAAAGTAGAAATAACTTTCTTGTTTCTGAAATGACTATAAAAGCTTTTTAAAACTACATTTACCAAGCTGAATGTGACTGTACACACCTGTAATTCCAGCACTCAGGAGGCTGAACCAGGAAGATTGCTGTGAGTTCAAGGCCAGCCTGGGCTATATAGTGAGTTCAAAGTCAGCCTGGACTATATAGAAAAATTTTGTCTCAAAAAAAAAAAAAGCAAAAAAGTACACTCACCAAAGATAGTATTCTGGATAGGAAGCTGAGGAAGATACTATTCTGGATAGGAAGCTGAGGATAGAGTAGTAAGACAGCTACTGGCTTATCATGAAAGCCATGTCTTTTACTATTTTAAACTTGTTTTATTGTGGCTTCTTATAATAACTTCATGAACAACGTACTGTGATTTCTACTGTATGAGTAAGGAAGTTTTTGAGAGAGCCAGATTCAAGCAACTCTCCCCAACATGAGCTGCCGGACCTGGCAGTACTCAGATGTAGGTCCAGGTCTCCCTGACTTCTACTCTCTTTCCATTACATTACGTGGTCAAATTATAGTATGAAATACAAAAATCTCTGATTACACTCTATAAAATGACTTTGTAGTAAAAAGATCCACAGTAGGCCACTTACTTATATGCAGTTTACAAGATTTGAGCACATTTTTGCCAGGGCAATTCAGTACTAGGTCTGAGTCTCTCTTAAAGAACATATTATCTGCTAGGTAATATACAATTTTAAAAGTCCACAAGTTTTCAAATGTATGATATGACAAATCCCTCCCACTACAAGAAAACAAAATCTTTTCCAACCCACTGTACATACAAGTGTACAAGGCAGGAAAGCAAATTAATGTCACCAGAAAATATATCTATAAAATGAAGTATCATGTAGCAATAAAAAGGAATACACAACTGATAATTGCAATATCATGGGGTACATTTGACTACATGAAAATGACAGAAGCAAAACTTATTATAAATTAATTTATGACAATATGACTTCAGGAATTCATCAATATGATATATTTGAAAAGGCAAAACTAAAGGAAGAAAAATCATATTAGTTGAGTCTGGATAAGAGGGAGGAATTTAAGTTAGGGCATATGGAAATGACAGAAATAGAAAGGCATTTTGATCATGATGCTTGCACTATATCTATGCATATTTTTCAAAACCCATAGAACTGCTGCCTTAAAAGAAAGATACACTTTGGTTATGTAATTATACCTAGATACTCATAATTTTAGAATTTCAGAAATTCAAATTAGAATTAAAATTTAAGTCTATAGAAAAAGGTAAAAATGAAGTAAGTTCCAGGCTACAACAATATTTCTGAGGAAGGAGCTGTGGCAGACATAGACATTAAGATGCAATTTAAAGAAACAAAATGTCAATATTGATGCCACAAATGTCTCGAAAAGAAAGAAGTGAGACTCATTCTTTATATTTAATCAGTTACTTAAAAGATACTTTCAATTTATCTAAGCATATTTGCCTAGCTTGACTAAAAATTGATAAAAGAAAAGGAATGTATCTTTTTATACTCTGAAAAATAGTTAAGCATCAAACAAATGTCTTAGAGATCTGGGTAGTGTTTAGGTGTCTAAAACAATCTCTCTTCCCCTATTATTTCTGCATCCCCAACAATATCATCAAATGCAAACCAGTCAGTATTTGCTGGAGAAATATGGTGTTCATCATTATTTTTGCTTTTAGCTAACTTATGAACTTGGTGCAGTAAAGCATAGTCTTTTCTTCACATCTAGTTGGCTTGGTTATATCCAACGTCATTCATATTTATGGTCCTTGTTGCAGCTTACAACTACACAGGAAGCAGAGTGAGGTACAACAGACTTACAATACATCCTGCCTGAAGAAAACAGACAATTCATCTACTTGTGAGGTGAGACACAGTCATGTGATTTGGGTCTGCACATGAACTTTTGTTGGGGAGGTCTGGAGAACTGTTGGAAGAATTTATTTACCATCAATTTGTATTCAGGTTTGAGGAGCCTCATAGATGAACTTGCCTCAGTGGGGAACATAAACAAAATAATGACCTAGCATCTGAAAAGAGACTACATTGATTACAGAAGGGCATCTGGTCGGACTACTTTTCTTTTTTTTATTTTTAAGAAAATAAAAGCAAACAAAGTAAACAATAAAACCAATCAAAACAAAACAGTGAAAGTGATAGAGGATTTCAAAATAAGATAATAGAAAATCAACAATGGCTGCCACAGTGTCCCTTGTTATCTTTAAAATAGCTGGTCATACCATCAGACATATTAAAATCAAAACAGAAAAAAAAATAAAACTGATCAAGACAAAATAATGAAAGTAATACAGGACTTCAAAACAAGATAATAGGAAATCAGCAATGGCTACCATAATATATTTTATCTTAGATATAGCTGCCCAAGCCATCAGATATAAAAAAAATCAGACAAAACAAAACTGAATAAAACCAAACCAAACAAAGCAATGAAAACAATACAGGACTTTAAAGCGAGATAATAGGAAATTAGTAATGGCTACCACCTTCCCTTTTTAGACATTTCTTCCCTTTCCCTTTCACAATATCTGTTGTACATTTCAGATCTCACTAACTCCTTCAATATTTTTTACATTAGAGAGACAACATGATGTTTATCTATGTGAATCTGAACCATTTCACCCAAGAGCATAATCACAAGTTCCATCCATTTACCTATGAGAGCCTCATGATTATCCTCTTTATAGCTAAGTAGCTTTCCATTATATAAAAATACTGTATCTTTCTTATCCATTCTGTGATTGATGGGCAAGTTACCCCTGATTTTTTCTGATTCTCTGTCACATAGAGCATTGTTTTTTCTCTTTTGACTTTCAGTCTACAAATTTCCTTTCAAGTTAATTTTTTTCTTGTATGCCACATATTGATAGATCTTGTTTCTTGATCCACTTTGCCTGTGTTTCTTTTTATTGGTGAATTGAGGCTATCTACAATTCACCTCATTATGGCCGACTTGCACTAGTTTGTCTTTGCTCTTGGCTGCCTACTTTCCCCCTCCATTCAATTGTCTGCCCCACTTGGTAATCCCACTTTGCTGCTGTTATTGGAACTGTGGTCATTTTTATCTCTCTCTAGAATATCCTTTAGTACTCTTTGTGTGGTTGGTCTGGTGGTCAGGAACTCACTCAGTTGTTCTTTGTCATGGAAATATGTTATTTGTCAATTAATTTTGCAGATAGTTTTTCAGGGTACATTAATTTGGACTGGAAGTTCTTTTCTTTCAAGGCTTGAAATACTTTACTCCAAGCTCTTCTTGACTTGATGTTTCGTATTGAGAAGTTTATTGTGATTCTGATGGGTTTTGCTTTATAGATGATCTGTCTCTTCTCTCTAATTGTTTTTAATATTCTGTTCTTGTGCTAAATTTCTGGGATCTTGATTATTATATGTCTGGGTGTAGATTTATTTTGATGATGGTTAGTTGGAGTGCTATACACCTCACTTATCTGTACATCAGGTCCTTTTCCCATGCGTGGGGAGTTTGCTGCTATTACTTCTGTAAATAGTCTTTTTATGTTATTTAAGTTGACTCCTGCTTTTCCACAGAAACCTATCATTCTTAAATTATTTTTCTTTGTGTCACCTTGCAGCCATTGGATTATTATTTCCTAGTTCCTTGTTATTTTTAAGATTGCTAGCTGTCTTCAAGGTCTGAAAGTCTATCTTCAGTTTCTTTCCATCAGTTTTGCCAACTTTCTTTGGAATTTTTAATTTCCTATACATCTCTTTGAGTCTGTTTCGTGTGTTCCAATTCTTCCCTATATTGTTCATTCAAGGTTTCCCTCATTCTCCTATGCTCTTCTATTTTTAAAATCTATGTCTTCTTTAGATAAGCTTAGCAATCCTTTTATTATGTTTGTCATTTCTTATTTTACCTGAGATATTCTTTCTGATCTGATTACTTTTACAGACTCCTGAAGTAGTTTCTTTACTTCAGTTGCCACCATCTCAGAAATTTTAGGTGTGCGACTTCCATTTTATGCCATATCTATATCTCCTGGACTTGATCTCTTTGGGTTGGAGGTCAGAGATTGCCTCTTGCTGCTTAATTTTGACATTTTCCGATTCCTCTGGACAAGTGGGTTGTGGGGTCCCAGGCACTTCCCAGGTCAGCTGCCCATCTACAGTGTAAGGGGATAGGTCAGGCACCTGGGTTTCTCTTAACTCAGGTTCTTGGGGAGGTGGTGGGGAGTGAGGGCACTAAGGTAGCAGATTATTACAGAGGCAAAAGGAGAGTATTTTCAATCCTATTTCAGATGCAGATGGCATGGGATATTTGTGTTAAAGATAGCAGCAGCAGGAAGATGCCAGGAGCAAAAGGCAAAGAAGGAAAATGGTAGACCTTGCTTGATTAGCAAAATGTTATGTTTATGAGTGTGAGAAATGCCCTTTGGTTTATTTCCAAAAAGCAGTGGAAAGATACTATTTTTAAGGGTCAGAAGTAGAAAGATTACAGGTTACAAGTTATCAACATATCTAACAATATTTGTAACTGTTAATAGAAGACAAACTTTACTTTCAAAAGGACCTGGGATAGTGTATATGAGTAAATGTGCTTGTGAAAACCCAAGTGCCATGCAGTGACATAATGACTGGGGTAGTTAATAACTACTATAGAAATTCAGAAGAGGAAGAAATGTTGGTATACCATGCAGTAGGACTTGCATGAGAAAGAGAAAACCTAAAACTTAGGAGTTCACATTCTTAATTTCATATCTCTACAGAAAACATTTTCCATAGGACTGTCAGAAAATAATTTCCTTATATTAAAAAAAACTTTTGATATCTCTTTGAAGGAATTGTGACTGCTTAGTTTTTGGGTGTAGCATTAAATGTTAATCAGTTTTTAATCACTGAAAAAATAACTGAGATAATCAATTTAAAAGGAAGGGAGGTATTTTTGGACTCAACTGTCTGTGGTTTCTTGTCCTTGTTGCTTTGGGCTTGCAGTGAGGTAGAGAAGGTGTTGGAGAAGACCTGTGTTATGGATTAAAAACTGGTGGTCAACTTAACACCAGCTAAATTTAATCAACAGGACACTGAGCATGGATGTTCCACCTGAGGAAAGTTGCCAGCATAAATAGAGATGTGGAGAAGGAGAAGAGAGGCATTGAGGCATTGTGGGTTTCCCTGTGTGTTGCTGTTTGAGCTGTTGGTTCTCCTGGAGAAGCTCTGGTCCTTACATGGAGTATTCCTTCCTGGATCCAGAGGAGAAGATGTGTGCCGCTTCATATCCAGGATTAACTCATCATGCTGGCTTCCTGGCATGTTCTCAACTGTGCTTATCATCAGAGGATCTCAGGGGCTGTGTCACTGAGGATGGCTGTGGTGCTTTTCAGGACAGCCCTGGTCTTTGTTTTGAGCATGACTTCTCGGCTCCAGCAGAGAACTCTCAACCTACCAGCACAGCTCCTTCACCCTGTTGGCATAGACTTTCCAGCTTCCACTACTGACCTTTGGGCCTTCCCAGCTGGTGTGAGTCCTTTGTGTGGGCTCTAGACCTCCAGTTGGACTTATGGGGTGCATTGTCATAAACTCTGGGTCTTCATCTGAACTGATATAGGACATTGCTGTGGGATTTAGGCCCTTGGTTGAATATTCTATGTCTTTGGTGTTGTGGATAGATTTCTTGCAGGTTCTTGTGTTAACTCTGGGTGGTGATCATAAAATAATATTATAAATTCCATGTCCTGATTTTAATTGTTCTCACAACCCCTGACTACAACAACCTGCTTACATCATAGTGGTCAGAAAACAGGGAGGGACAAAAAGAGGGAAGGAGAAAAGGAGAGAGGGAGGGAGAGAGGGAGAGAGGAAGAAAGGAAAAGAGACAGAAGGAAAAGAATTTGTGGTTCCAATATCTCCTTAAGGTCACATTCCCAATGACTTAACTTCCTCCAAGGAGGTCCTGTCTTTATAGGTTCTATCACTTCCCATTAATACTACAGACTGTGGATGATGCCTTTAACACATGGGCCTTCAGAGCACATTTCAAATCCAAATTGTAGCACATTATTTGGGTATAGTAAATACTTCATAAATGATGTTTTAAGCATAATAATGTATTAAGTATTTCAAAACATCATAGTTTATAGAATTTTAAATGTGTAAAGGGTCCTAGAAAGTCATCATGTATATGCATAATATAGTATGAGGAAAATGCATTAAGTCAACCTGAAAAAGTACAACTTCCTTTATGTTTTTGCAGAATTTTAAAGTTGGACAGGCTTTTGAGATTTTCCTAGTCTGAAGTTCCATCTATATAAGAATAAATTTTTAAAAAGATGATAACCTCATTCATTATTTTTAAAATACAGTCAGAGTAGACACTATGAGTTGAATTACTGAATACCCCAGTCCTACTAACTTTTCTCTTACTGTAGGGGCTGCAGTTCAAATATTCTTTCTTTGTAGTTAGGAATGGTCATGTAATTCCATTAAGACCAAGAAGGTCCAAATGGAATGTGTTGGAAAGAAGGACTTCTGCTTACTCTTTTGTTTCTGATTTTTTTAAAAAAGGAAAAACTGGCCTTCTAGCCACCTTCTTCAGCTTCAATATAGACAGGCTTCTAAGTGACAACAATCTGGCTTATGGCCAGAACCAGAAGAAAGTCTAAGAGAATTAATGGGGTTCAAAGAACTGAGCATAGTACCATTAATAAATTGCAGTAGCACAAGCTATCTACCACTGTACTTAGAGTTATGTTAGAAAATTATTTCAATTCTTAATTTTTGGTAATATTTTTGTTAATTTTAATTTAAAATACATATTCATTTTAGGATCTGTCTCTTATTTCAACAATGTATTTTAAAAATGATACATATTTATTTGATATCATTAAATTTTATTTGAAAATATTTTCATCAGTGTGTTTGTTATCTATAGTGAATATATTCATCAAGGGAGGTTGGCACATGTACCTCATGCGTCTTAACTGCTTTTATTAACCCCTTCTTTCTTTTCCATGTTCCTCCATCCTAAATCTCCTTAATATGTGCAAAAGGAATATATTTTTAAGGTTTTCCTGACTACTAAGTGTCAAAGGAGTAAGTGACCTCTTCTATCGTATATGTATTGTATTGATATTTTATTTTATACTGATTGATTGATTGATTGCTGGGGATTGACACAGGGCCTTACATATGTTAAGCAAGTATGACAGGTAAGCTGAATTTTCAATTTGACTGTCTTGAGGGATTCCTCGGAATTAGTAAAGCATACTTCTCAATGTGTTTGGGAGTATAGAGGTGTGACCTTGAGGTATGTATCTAGTCCCTGGTTTCTACCTCTATAGTGTTTCTCCCCTATTTTATTGCTGCCATGAATTAATAAGCTTCCCTCTGCCACTCACTTCTTCCAGGTCATTTCTGCCTTGGATCCAGCCTACCATGGATGGAATTTTTTGAAACTATGCATTAAATAAACTTCTCCTCCCCTAGGTTGTATATATTGGGTATTTGATCCAAGTGATCAAAAGCTGACTGATATACAGGTTCTGTCTCACTGAGCTACACCCTTAACCCTTGTTATTTTCAATTTAACATTTTTTGACAGGATAGTTTAATTTTTTTCACAACATATTTATGAGTGGCATGATTTTGAAACTTGAAATATAAGTATTTTTGTATTGCATATACCTGTATATGAGTGGAGAAGAAGCTGGGCTTCCAAGGCTGTTTTCTTTTTCTCTCAAATTTCTATTTTGTAGTTTCTGTGTTTTAAACACACATATGTTGGTAGTTTAATTTTTATTTACCTTTTTCACAGTATCTGCATCTCTTAGGACTTTTAAGTTCTTTTAACAACTTTAGATAAACCAAATTTAGCAGTGTTTAGGTCTTTTGGACATAGTTCAGTAGTAGAGTTCTTTCTTAGCATGTGAGAAGCTCTGGATTTGTAAAGCAGTTATTTTTTTTTCTTATTGTTGTTCCAGGGCTCAAACTCATGATTTTGTACTTGCCAGGCAGGCATTTGTGCCACTGAGCTAAATCCCCAAAGCTCTTAAATCCCTACCCACTTAAATCCACAGCCCCCAAAGCCCTGGATTTGATCACAGGTAGTACAAACACAACAAGATCAAACAACAATAATGAATAAATTGGGTAGCATTTGTTTGAGCAAAGAACAATTCACAAATTGAACAAAATTCAGAACCACAAGAAGTTTAGAGAACTTCCCTTAGCATGATGAGTTGACTAGATATAGAAGCATGGCCGAGAAGTCACTTGATATTCCACAGGTAGGCATGTGCTTTGCATGTATAATAAGGTATCTTTTTTGCTTGGACATGTGGTATGATGAGTTGCTGCCTGAGATTGCCATTCTGGATGGGGCTAATTGGGTCTGTTGGCACCCTGAATGGAACAAAAATCAACCCAATAGGAAATGTGCTACCACTGCCTGACAGCTTGAACTGAAACATCAATCTTTTTCTGCCTTGGCAATTATGCCATTGGTGCTCTTGGCTCTCAGGTTTCTGGACTATACTGTGGTGGAATGAAAACTGATAGTCGACTTAAACACCACCTCAACTGAATCAGCATGGTGCTGAGTGTAGAGGGTTCACCTGAGAATTGTCACTAGCATAAAAAGGCAAAGTGGAGAGGAAGGGTTTAGTGCTGTGGGTTCTCCTAAATGTTGTTGTTTGGAGCTGTTGGAGAGCTTGTCATGCTGGCTCCCTGATATGAACTTGGCTATTATCATCTGAGGAGCTCAGAACCTTGTGGCTGAGAATGACTGTGGTTCACCTTGGTAGAGCTCTGGTCCTTACTACATGCATTACTTCCTGGCTCCACCGGGGAAGATGTGTATTGTTTAATCTCCTGGAGAAGCTTGTCACACTGGCTTCCTGATATGAATTTGGCTGTTTTCATTGTCAGAGGAGCTCAAGACCTTGTTGTTGTTATTACTTTTCAAGGAGTCCTGGTCCTTAGTTTTTATTTTATTCTATTTTATTTTAAACAGAATAAAACAGAATCAAATTAGCGTAAGGCATACAGGACTTCAGAACATTACAAAACCAACAATAGTGACTTTTATTTTTATTTTGAGAAGAATAAAACCAAGAGTCCTGGAAGCTGAGGGCATGCAAGGTGATTTCCAGTGCACTCTCACTTAGGGAAATCTTTGGACCAGTGCTCCTGGTGGTTAAGACCCCACCCAAGATCTGGACCACCCGAAGATGCACAGGAGGTTCCTGCTGGACTCACTGGGCCATGCCAAGTGACCTCCATTTAGTCCTGGGAACTGAGGATGTGCAAGGTGATTTCTAGCACACAAGGAAAGATTTGGACCCTCCCTGCCAGTGGGTAAGACCCTGCCCAGCATCCTGGACCACTGGAGGATGCATAGGAGGTCCACACGGACCTGACTGGGCTACACCAAGTGATCTCTGTTCAGTCCTGGGAACTGAGGGCACACAAGGTGATTTCAAGCACATTCATACTTGGGGAGAGATTTGGACCATCATTTCCAGTGGTTAGGACCCTGCCCAGTGTCCTGAACCGCCAAAGGATGCACAGGAGGTTGCCAGCATGCCCAGGAGAAGCTTTGGAACATCTCTTGAAACCTGGAAACATAGGAAAATGACAAAACAAAATCAAAATGCAATCTCAAACCTCCAGCCCATCCCAAGAAAGCCTAGGAGCCATGTAAATAGAAGAAAATATAAGCCATACACCTAAAATGCCTGAAATGATAACAGCTGAAATAAAGAAACAACTACAGGAAGCTATAAAAGAACTCAAATCAGAAATAATCTCTCAGGTAAAAGAAGAAATGATAAATGTAATGAAATAAATGTTGAACACACCTAAAGAAGATGTAGTTAAAAAATTAGAGGAGCAGTTCAAAAAGATGGAAACTCTGAATGAACAATATAAGAAACAAACAGAATGCATGAAGGAGATTCAAAGAGATATACAGGAAATCAAAAATTCCATCAAGAGTTAACAAAACTACCTCAACTTAAGTGAAGATAGAATTTCAGACCTTGAAGACAACATTGCAGCTAGTGAACAGGAAAGGAAAGATCTTCTAAAAATAACAAGGAATCAGGAAATAACAACTCAACATCTGCAAGATGATGTAAAGAAAAACAACATAACATTAATAGGGATAAATGAAAAAGAAGGTAACAATACAAATGATATCAAGAAGCAATTTACAGAAGTAATAGCTGAAAATTTCCCAAACATGAGAATGGAAACTGACATACAGATCAGTGAAGCATATGGAATTCAAAAGAGCCATAACCAAAATGAAACTTCACCCAGACATATAATAATCACCATCCCAGAAATCCAACATAAGAACAGAATATTAAAAGCTGTTAGAGAGAAGAGGCAGATCAAGGAAAGCCTATAGCCTATAAAGGAAAGCCTGTCAGAATCACAGCAGACTTCTCAACACAAACAATGAAGTCAAGAAAAGCATGGAGTGAAGTATTTCAGATCCTAAAGGAAAATGACTTTCAACCCAGACTGATGTACCCTGAAAAACTGTCCTTCAAAATGGATGGAGAAATAAGGTACTTCTATGACAAAGAACAGCTGAAGAACTTCATGACCACCAATCCAACCTTTCAAAGAATACACAAAGACATTTTAGATAGACATAGGAAAAAAACACTAAGAAATGGAGACAGAGTGGAAAGGTAAAGAAGCAACAGCAGAAAGATAACATGTCAAAAATAAACTAAGCCAATACATATCAGCTATAACCATTAATGTAAATGTCCTCAATTCACCAATTAAAAGAAACAGACTGGCAGAATGGATCAAGAAATCACATCCAACCATATGCTGTCTACAAGAAACCTATCTAACCCAAAAGGAAATTCATAGACTGAAAGACAAAGGATGGAAATAATACTTCATGCAACAGGATTCCTTCCCCAAAAAAAGCAGGGGTAGCTTTTCTGTTTGTAGACAATGTGAACTTCAAACCAAGAATGACCTGAAGAGATAAAGAAGACCACTACATAATAGTTAGGAGAAAACTTGAAGAGGAAGAGATAACTATCTAAAATATATATGCACCAAATTTGGGAGTGCTCAGCTATACAAAAAAATATTAACAGAAATGAAAAATCAAATAAGAAATAACAAAATTATAACAAGAGACCTTAACACACCAGTGATGTAAAAGGACAGATCAACCAGACAGAAAATCAGCAAAGAAATAACAGAACTGAATCACATCTGTGAACAAATGGACTTGATAGACAAATGGACTTGATAGACATATACAGAGTATATACAACATCAGAATATACATTCTTCTCAGCAGTACATGGGAAATTCTCTAAAATAGGCCATATAATAGCCCACAGAACATACTCAAGTAAATGCAAAAGAACTGAAATTATCCCATGCATGTTATCAGATCATAGCACCATGAAACTAGAAATTAATGATAAAAGAAACTGCAAAACCCCCACAAACATGTAGAAATTGAATAATACACTTCTGAGAAATCAGTGGGTTACAGAGGAAATTAAAGAAGAAATTAAACAATATCTACAAACAAACAAACATACAAATACAACTTACTGGAATCTGTGGGATGCAATGAAAGCAGTTCTCAGAGGAAAACTTATTGCAGTGAATTCCCACATCAGGAAAACAGAATGAACACAAATAAACAACCTGATGCTACACCTAAAACATCTAGAAAAAGAACAAGTCAAGCCCAAAGCCAAAAGAAGGGAGGAAATTATAAATGTCAGAGCAGAAATCCATGCAACAGAGATAAGAAAACAATAAAAAAAATCAAAGAATCAAAGAGTTGGTTACTTGAAAGAATAAATAAAATTGGTAAGCCCCTAGCCAACCTTATTTTAAAAAGGAAAGAAAATAACTCAAATTCATGCAATAAGGAATGAAAAGGGTGAAGTCACTACAGACTCTCTGGAAATACAGAAAATCATCAACACCTATTTTGAAAACCTCTACTCTCATAGGTTTGATAACTCAGAAGTAATGGACAGATTCCTAGAAACATATGAAATACCAAACCTGGGTCAAGAAGATGTAAAACTGCTGAATAACCCAATTTCAATCAATGAAATTGAAAATGTAGTTAAATCCTTACCAACAAAGAAGAGCCCAGGTCCAGATGGATTCACTGTGGCATTCTAGAAGAAATTCAAAGAAGACTTAATGCTGACACTCCTCAAACTCTTCAATGAAATTGAAAGGGAAGCAATTCTTCATAACTCATTCCTTGAAGTAAATATTACTCTAGAACCAAAACCTGAGAAAGACCCAACTAAAAAAGAGAACTACAGCCCAATCTCCCTAGTGAACATAGATGCAAAAATTCTCAATAAAATATTGGCAAACAGGATTTAGCAAATCATCAACAAGATTATACACCATGACCAAGTGGGATTCATCCCAGGCATGCAGGGATGGTTCAACATATATAAATCAATAAATGTAATCCACCATATCAAAAGAGCCAAAAATAAGAATCACATGATCATTTCTATAAATGCAGAAAAAGCTTTTGAAAAGGTCCAAAATCTATGCATGATAAGAACCCTGTGGAAAAATTGGAATATATGGTCTTTACCTCAATGTGATAAAGGCCATCTATGACAAACCAACAGCCAACATCATATTATCAGCATCATGGCTAAAAATTGAAAGCCTTTACCCTAAAATCAGGCATAAAACAAGGATGTCCATTATCACCACTCCTATTCAACATAGTACTGGAAATACTAGCCAGAGCAATTAAAGAAGAGAGAGAAATAAAAGGAATAGGGATAGGAAAAGAGGAAGTTAAATTATCATTATTTACAGATGACATGATACTCTACATAGAAGACCCCCACACCTCCATTGAAAGATTCCTGGATATAATAAATAAATTCAGTAATGTAGCTGGACACAAAGTCAACACTCAAAAATCAATAGCATTCCTATACATTAACAACAAGACCACTGAGAGAGAAATAAGAGACCACATCTTCCACAATAGGATCCAGGAAAATGAAATACTTAGGAATAAATCTAACAAAAAAAGTAACAGATCTATTCAGGGAAAATTATAATACCCTGAAAAAAGAAATCGAAGTGGACCTCAGAAAATGGAAAGACATCCCTTGTTCATGGATAGGAAGAATAAATATTGTGAAAATGGTCACCCTCTCAAAATTGTTATACAGATTTAATGCAATCCCAGACAAAATACTATTAGCATATCTCATGGATCTAGAGAAATCACTCCTAAAATTCATCAGGAACCAGAAGAGACCTAGAATAGCAAAGGCAATTCTAAGGGACAAAGCCAAAGCAGGAGGCATCACAATCGCTGACTTGAAGTTACACTACAAAGCCAGTGTAATAAAATCAACATGGTGCTGGAATAAAAACAGACTTGAAGATCAATGGAATAGATTAGAAGATACAACTACAAACATACTCAGCCATCTTATCTTTGACAAAGGGGCCAAATATGTCCACTGGAAGAAAGATACTCTCTTCAGCAAATGGTGCTGGAAAACTTAGCTTTCCATATGCTGAAAACTAAAACTAGATCCATACCTAACATCATGTACCAAACTAAAGTCTAAATGGATCAAAGATCTAAATATTAAAACAGAAACACTAAATCTGTTGGAAGACAAAGTAGGTAGAAATCTTGAAGATATAGGGGTAGGTGGAGAATTCATGAACAAGAAACAAACCACATGGGAAATACTTCCCAGAATCAATAACTGGGATCATGCCTTATTAAAGAGTTTCTGCGTGTTGAAAGAAATCTCCAGCTTAGTGAAAAGTAAACCCACAAACTGGGAAAAAACTTTTAATGAACTGTCCCTCAGACAAAGGACTTTTGTCTAGAACATATAAAGAATTTTTTAAAAATCAGACTCCCAAAATTCAAAAACTCAATCCAAAAATGGGGATCTGAGATGAATACACAGTTCTCAGATCAAGAAATGCAAATGGCAAGTAGAAATGTTCAGCATCATTAGTCATTAGATAAATGCACAGTGAGATTCCATCTCACTTCAGAAAGAATGGCCAGGAAAAAAAAATCTACCAAAAACAAATGCTGGAGAGGTTGCGGGGTAAAAGGAACTCTTCTGCACTGTTGATGGGAGTGCAGACTGGTACAACGACTGTGGAAGTCAGTCTGGAGATTCCTCAAAAAGCTGGGATTGGCAGTCCTAGCTATTCCACTTCTGGACATATTCCCAGAAGAACTGAAGACATGATATCACAGTGATATATGTGAACTCATGTTTATAGCAGCACAATTTGTAATAGCCAGATCTTGGAAACAACCTAAGTACCCATCAACTGAGGAATGAATAAAAAGATGTGATATTTTTATACAACAGAGTACTACTCGGTTATAAAGAATGATCACATTGAGATATTTATAAATAAATTGATGCAACTTGAGTCCATACTCATAAGTGAAATAAATGAAACTCACATGTGTAAATATTGTATAGTCTGCCTAGTGTAAGAAATGGTAAAAGTACATAAGATTTTATAGTAATCATGTTTTCCTATTATATTACTTTGAAGTCTTATGTTTTCATTCATTGGTTGTAATGGTTTTATTCTATTGTGTTTGATTTTATTATGTATAATAGTATAATCAGCTACTTTGATGAAAACAAGATATTATGGCAGCCATTGCTGACTTACTACCATCTTGCTTTGAAGTCCTACCATGCTTTTGTTCTTCTGTTTTGATTGGTACTATCCTGTTGTGTTTTATTAGATTTTATTATTTGTGATAGTATAAATAATTTTTAAGAAAAATGAGACATTATAGTAGCCATTGTTCATTTTCTGTTATTTGGTTTTGAATGTCCTGTAATACTTTCATTCTCTTGAATGGTTTTATATTATTTTGTTAGGTTTGAATTATTGTGCATGAAGGTATGCTCAACTACTTCAAAGAAAAGAGACATTATGGTAGCTACTGTTGATATCTGGTTGTCTTGTAAAGTGCTGTGTTGCTTTCTTTGTTCTCTTCTGATTTGTTCTGTTCTGTTCTCTTTTGTTTTATTCTTTTTAAAATAAAATTTTAAATAAAAAGAATAAAACAAAAGGAGAAAAAAACCAAAATGGGGTCACTCAAAACAAAAGGATGGACATAGTACACAATTTAAAACCATAATACAAGGTGATCTACAGTGATTACCATGATGTCTCTTGTTATCTTCAATAGAATTGCCCATATCATCATGTACAATAAAACTGCATATAGCAGTATGGAACAAAATCAATAAAAACAAAACATTGGAGACATAGGATTTAAAAAGAGGGTAATAGTCAAACCAGAATGGGTATCATAGTGAATCTTACTGTTTTTAAAGTAGTTGCTTATACACTCAGATTTGATACTATCAAACATAACAGATTCAAATAAAATCAGTCAACACAAGACAGTGATTGAACAAGGCAGATTCAAACAAAATCAGTCAAATCAAGGCAGTGAAAGCAATACAGGTTTTCAGATTAAGTTAATAGGAAATTAAAAAAATGGTTACCACAGTATATCCTGTTATCTTTGGAAGAGCTGTCTATGCCCTCAAATCTCGTACAAGTAGATAAACTGGAACAGAATAAAACCAAACTAAATACCATATCTTTTTTTTTTTTTTTGTACCAGGGATCAAACTCATGACCTTGCACTTGCAAGGCAGGTGCTTAGGCTGCTGAGCTAAATCCCCAACCAGACTAAGTAGAGTGATGAAAGCAATATGGGTTTCAAATCATGATACAAGATTACCAATATCCTCTGCCTTCCCTATTTAGACAGTTCCTTCCCTTTCACTTTCCCAGGGTGCATTGCACATTTTGTATCCCACTAACTACTTTAGTTTTTAGATTAGGGAGGCAACCCACCATGTACCTAAGTGGTTCTGAAATTTTGTATCCATGAGCTTGGTCTCAAATTGTATCCATTTACCTACAAGAGCCTCAGGGTTTCCTTTCTTACAGCCAATTAGTTCTCCATTGTATAAAAGTGTTATGTCTTTCCAACCAATCTGCAGCTGAAAGGTGAGTTACTCCCACTTTTTCTGGTTCCCTGTTACATAGAGCATTATTTTCTCATCTTTGACTTTCAGTCCATAAACCCTCTTTCAGGTTAAATATATTTCTTATATAGAGCATCTTGATGAACCCTATCTCCTGGTTCACTCTGCCTGTGTCTGTTTTTATTAGTGTATCAAGGCCATCCACGTTAACAATTATGGCCAATCTTCTCTGCCTCATCTCTGCCATGCTATTTTTCTGACATTGGTTGTCTAATTTTCCCCTTCATTCTACTGTCTGCCCCATTCAGTAAGCCTCCTCTGTCACTGTTCTTGAAACCATGGTCTTTTTTCTCTCTCTCTCTCTAGAATGTTCCTCAGTATTTTTTGTAGGGTTGGATTGGCAGTCATGAACTCCCCCAGTTCCTCTTTGTCATGGAAGCATCTTGTTTCTCCATTAATTTTGAGAGATAGTTTTGCAGGGTACATCCATCTGGGTTGGAGATTATTTTCTTTCAGGGCTTAGAATACTTACTTAGCTCCACACTCTTCTTGATTTGATGATTTGTGTTGAGAAGTCTGTCATGATTGTGATGGGTTTTCCTTTACATGTGATCTGTTTCTTTTCTCTGACAGCTTTTAGTATTCTGTTCTTGTGTTGAATTTCTGTGTTGATTATTATGTGTCTGGCTATAGATCTATTTTGATTATAGCTGGCTGGAGTTCTGTATGCCTCATATATCTGGATGTCATTTCCTTTTCCTGTGCTTGGGAAGTTTTCTTTAATTATTTCTGTAAATAGCCTTTGTATTTCATTTGTGTTTACCCCTGCTTCTTCACTCACATTTTTTATTCTTAAATTACAGATTCTCTTGTCATCTTCTAGCCTTTGTATTGTTACTTCCTGGTTCCTTGCTATTTTTAAGAGATCTTTCCTTTCACAGTTACATGTTGCAAAGCTGTCTTCAAGGTTTGATAGTCTATCTTTAATTTTTTTCAAGCAGCTTTTCCAGCTTTCAATAGAGTTTTTAATTTCCTGGTAGTCTTTTTGAATCTGCTACAGGTATTTTAATTTTTTTTATATTCTTCATCAAAGGTTTTTTTCCTTTTCTATGCCCCTCCATTTTTGAGAGTTTAGCATTTATTTTATTATTTTTCTTATATCTTCCTTTACTTGTATTAGAATTTCTGTTTTTAGTTCTTTTATAATGTCATGAAGATGATTCTTTATATCAGATTCTGCTTTTTCTGACACTGCAGGTGTGCAACCCCTGATCTCTTCTGTGTTTAACTCTCCTGGGCCAGTACTGTTTGGGTTGGGGGCTGGAGACTTCCTTTTGTTTCTTCCTTGTCATGTTCTCCCTCTTGTCATGTTCTTCCTCTTGTCTTGTTCTTCCAGATGAGTAGATAGCTGTATTGGCTATGATTACTTTGAAGTGTGTTGGCTAGGGATTGCTGCCCTCCCCAGTCTGCTGATGGCCACTGAAGTACAAGAAGGGATAGGGCAGATTAGCTCCTCCTTTCTGAGCTGGTCAACCACTGGGAGTCTTCACCATGTTAGTGTGTGCCACACAGATGGGGTTGGTTAGTGATAATTTCAGGGTGACCTCCTCCTTGGCTATTGGATTGTACACAGCATTGGGACTCTATCCAAGCAATTCATACCAATGTGCTCTGTGCTAGGAGTGGCTGACTGAAGCCACTGTAGTTCTGGTTCCAGGCTTGTCCTGCCTGAGTCCAAAATGTCACCTTGCCAGTTGCCCACTCCTGCAGGAGGACTAAGTTCCTTGCACTCACCATGAGATGTTGCAGATCTCCAAGCTGAGCTGGTGCTTTTCTCTACTCCACCACTCCCCTCTGCGACTGTGTCCTCCTGCTAAGGCCCTCAGGCTCGCCAACCCTCAACTTCACTGTGACCACATGTCTTCAGATTCCAGCAGTGTTTTATACACAATGGGACTGGCTCTAATGAGAGCACATCTGGCTACAGTCTCCCATCGATGTTTTTCTTTTTTTTTTTCCTTTAGTTTCTTCCTGGGTTGAGAGGATCCATTTCCTTTCTTCTGGTCTTCTCCTAGATGTTTTATTCCACCATCTGAGCTATTTCTCTCAGAGACACTCTTTATTTTGCTGCTTATTGATCCACTATAGTGCCTTTTGATATGTTAAAATAACTGCAGACAACTTTGGACACAGTAAAAATCAAACAACAGAATAGAATAGAAACAATTAAAACAAAACAATGAATGCAATAAAGGATTTCAAAACAGCCAATAATAAATTCAAAATTGCTACCATAATATATCTTGCTATCTTTGAAATAGCTGCTCCTGCTATCAGATTTAACATAATCAAACAAAACAAAAGAGAATAAAACCCAACCCAACAAAACAATGGAAACTATATATGACTTCCAAACAAGACCATAGGGAATCAACAATGGCTACAACCCTCACAAGGAGATCGCCCCTGATGCCGCACTGTGTACTGCTATCCTCTGTAGCTATGATCAGACCACTGGTCCTAGACCTGCAATGTTAGTGAGACACCAAAGCACCACAGGCATCCATTGTATTTCATCTCCATAGCTATCATTACAGCCTGTGTTTCTCAGGATAAGCCAATTGCAGTAGCTTAAAAGTTTGAGGGGAGGGAACTGGTACTTCTTGTTTGTAAGGGAGGGGGTTGGGGTCTGGCTGTTCCCAGTCTGGTAGCAGTCCATGCATGGTGCTGGTTCCCAGACTGGACTTGCTTACTGGTATGGTCTTGTTCTCTCTCCCCTCCAGCCCATGAATGGCACTGACTCATGGAGAGAGGTTTGGGTCTAGCTGTTCCCAATCTGGTGGCAGCCTGCACATGACACTGGGCTTGATTGCTGGTGTGGCCTTGTTCTGCCCTCTCCACCCCCAGTCTGTGAATGGCACTGACTCATGGGGAGATGCTTGGGCCTGGCTGTTAAAAGTCAGGCAGTAGCCCATGCATGGTACTGGTTCCCAGACTAGGCTTGCTTGCTGGTGTAGCCTTGTTCTCTCTCCCTCCAGTCCACAAATCTCTGGTCCTTATTTTGACCATTGCTCCTTGGCTCCAGTGCAGAAACCTCAACCTACTGGCACAGATCCTTTACCTCACTGGAATAGACTTTCTAGCTTCCACTACTGACCTTTGGACCTTCCCAGCACAGATTTGTGAAACAGAGTCATTGTTGTGGGCTCTAGACCTCCAGTTGGGTTCATGGGGGCACTGTCATGGGCTCTATGTCTTCAACTAGCTTCATGTAGGACTCTGGGATCCAGTCTTTTGGCTGGACTTTTCCTAGGTCTTTAGTTAGTGGACAGATTTCCTGCACTTTCTTTATATTTGACTCCTTGGGTGACCATTATAAATAATACTATAAATTATGTGTTCTGAATTGTGTTATTCTCCTTGCAATTCTTGACTGCAACATAAACCAATAGTGGTTGGCTAGAATTTATATCATTAGCCTTTCTGGTTCGCTAGTATTTGGCATAAAGATAGCAGAAATTTTCAGCTCCCATAATCATGTGAGTCAGTATCTTAAGATATCTACCCCTCTCTCTCTTCTCTCTCTCTCTCTCTCTCTCTCTCTCTCTCTCTCTCTCTCTCTCTCTCTGTGTTTCTCTTTGTCTCTGTTTCTCTCTGTATGTTTGTATGTACAATACTGGTTCAATTTCTTTGGAGATCCTCAACTAACATGGTTTGTTAATTCCTGCAATCATTCAATAATTAACAAATATTTACTGAGTATCTACTATGTGTCAAATGCTACCAAGACAGGTTTGAGTTTTCCTACACTTCCCTGTTTTCATTGCCCTTCCAGTTACTTTCTCTTATTCACTGTGATTAAGGAAAATATCTTCAGAATCAGTCTGATATTGGTTTTTATATCAACATTATCATTTACCAGTTTTATAAGCTTGGACTAGTCTCTTAACTTCTTGAGTTTCAGTTACATTTTTGAAATAATAACAACATCATTATTTAGTGTTGCTGATATAATTAAAAGGCATTCTGTTGGAAGCTTGCCTAGCTTAATGCTTGGTCCATTGGAGGCAGTCAATGAGTTACTTGTATTTTTCATTTTCCTTTCTCTGCAGAAAAGTGGTAAACTGCAATGATTCTCACCAGTTTTATTCAAAACTATGTAATTTCACTGTATTATTGTGTCACATTATCCAAATTATATACTCTTTTTATCAAGATAAACGATTCTCCATTTAAGCAAACATTCTTCATTTATGTGCTTGCTTGCATATAGATTTAAATACATGCCACAGAAAGACATATTCTGTCTAAAAGCAACTCAAGCAGACAATACTGAACTCAGATGTTTAAAATTTTTTGACAAGATGCTCCCAATATGAGACTGCATTCTGTATAACATTTTATTTGGTAGTTCATTGTAGAAAGTGACATTTTGTCAAACAATGCACTGAATAGAATCCCTGTAAAATTATCTATTTTTTAGTGATGAAGTATGTTGGATGGGCAGGAATGAAACAAGTATCTAAAAAGTGTGTGAAAAGGAATAAGGGATGCTGCTTGAGTGAAATGGAATAGAAAAGTCTGAAAGTAATGGAAGGGAGAAAGGGAAAGTCTCAGCGTACAAAACAAAATAAGTAGCTTTTTATTAAGGATAGTTTGGGTCTCTGACATGACTAACATCAAATACAGTTCGATGGTTAATCCTTTTTATTATTTTTTTATTCACCAGGTTGAGGCATTTCCATTCTTGCCTTTGGAATGCTATTCTAAATTGTGTTACCTAACTGAATTTATATCAAAGACAGTTAAAAGATACAGCCAATAAAGTAGCTGAGCATAGTAGAAACTAGAGACCAAACCTTAGCATGTTTTAATGATGCTTTCATTCACTGAAGCCAGTATTTACCAGCAAAGTGATAACCCTCATTTTTCTGTCACTGGAATTTAGAGTTGGGCCATTGTGACTGGAGCCCATGCGGGGTTATGTGTCCTCCTACACATCAGCGTAAGACACAAGTTTCAGAGTGGAATGGTTTCATGGATTTTTCCCTAATTCAGTTTTCTTTGAGGTGTCAATGAGTCTTTGAAATTCTGCAAAATATCAATGTTAACCCAAGCAAAACTCTATAAAATTTCTGTCTAATTAGTTGGACATCCAACAATGTACTCCAATTACAACATTACAATGTTGTAATTGGAATACATCATTGTAATTATTATGATTATTCCTCCTGATTCCTCCTTAATGTTGTAATTGGAATAAACAATGACACCACAAAACATAAGGCACAAATGATGTGCCTGTGTTGTTGACTTATGAAAAATAAGTCTTGAAATAAAAAATGTTCTGAGGATGCAGCTCAGTATGAAAGCCATAGGTTCAATTTGCAGTATCACATATACACAAGGTTACAACAGATATTAAATTCTGATGCATAACATAATTTTCTTGTATACATTCATCCAGATTCTTTTGGATACTTGAATATCTCCCTACCTTTCTGTCTAAAACTGGCTATAAAGTAATTTTCTGATCCACTTTGTCTGACAGTAGGTCCTAAAACAGTCCTTATTTCACTGGAGTCGTGACCCATTATGTGGAGGAAAGAATGATAACAAATCTGAACAGACAGGTCATGCTGTTTCCCCATTCAGTCTATTGCAAGCAATGAAGTTTCCACAATAACCCAGAAGAACAGAGAGCTTCCAGGCAGCCCATCACTTAGAGGTTCCTGGAAGGGGCACAGCCAGAGAGCACATGGAAGCTCTGTGCCTCTTCTCCCACAACTCACTCTGTGCAGTTCTTCATCTGTACCCTTTATAATAAACCAACAGATGTAAATACATTTCTTCTGAGTTCTGTGAACGATTTAAGCAAATTAATTGAACAAATGAGAGTTTTGGGAACCCTGATCTATAGGCGTTTGGTCAGAAGGACAAGGAAAACAATCAGGGAGTTGGGGCTGGCACCTAAAGGAGTAGTTGTCTTAGGGTCCCTCAAACTGTGGGTTCGGACATTACCTCCAGGTAGATAACAACAGAACTAAACTGGACTGGAGGACACTCAGCTGGTGGCCACAACTGTAGAACTGCTTGTTTGCTGGTGATGAGAAATCCCTGTGCCTTTTGAGGTCACAAAAGTTGTGAGTGGATAGTAGGAGAAAGTGAACTTGAATTGGTTTTTTCTTCTATATCCTTAGTGGTCCAATCTATTATTATACGACAGACAATTTATTATTAAAACATCTCATTAGAAGATATATAGCAATATAGATTCTGTGGTTTTTGTTGAGTTTGCGAGACCAAGCTCACTGCTGCTTCTTGTACAGGAAACACCACAGACAGACAATTTGCTCTTTTGATTTTTCCTTTTAGAGCATTGATGTGAAAAAGTGCTGAGCAACTAAAAAAGTTGGAGTTTGGAAGAAATCACTTAATTTTGGACAAATTTATATACTTAAAGTTACAGCAGTCACATTTCTCTTTGAATCATTTTTTATTCAACATATAAAACAGGATGCTTATTTACCTTGACATAAAATACACAGCTGATACAAAAGATAAGATAGAATTATACAAAAATACCAAAACTCTGACCTCAAATCAGCGTACAGGATATGCCATACGTAGGACATTCAAAATGTTCTTTTACTCTCTCAGCTATTTCTAATTATATCAGCTTAAGTGACCTTACTTGATGACTATTTTCTTTTAAAAAATGGGTTTAAATTAGGCACATAATAAATAAGTAGCATTAATAAAGATTGTACTTCTTTGTTCTTGAGCGTTTTCTTCTAAGGAGTTTATCCAACAAAAGTCTTTTGGAAATACACATACCCTTAAGTTATTTATTTTAATGAGTTTAGTGTGAGGTAATTTTTTAAAAGAAGAGTAGTGATATATATTTTATGTTAGGCCATGCAGAAAAGTTTTATTGGAAGTGTGAATGGATGATAGCTGTTTCAGGCCAGTAGTCATGTAGTATAGACATTATTTTTAAATAAAATATAGATATAATTGTAGAATAAATTGGACATAATTGTTCATACTGTCCATTAACAATTTTACAGACTCACAGTAGTAACACACAGTATAGTTGGGGGGCTGATGTTTCTGAGTAGGAGTACAAAGCTTCTGTTCATCCTGAGTAAGGGAATTAGGGGTATGAACAAGAAAAGTCTAACAGGATCTCTTATGTAAAATAGTTCGAGAATGATGAAGCTCTAAGGGGCACTGCTTCAAATGATTATTTTTACTTGACCTCAAAGTGGGTTAAACTTAAGATATTAGCCCTGGTTAGTGTCAAGTAATATACTATTGTTTTTATTTAACCAACATATTTAGTTGTGCAAAGTTCAGGTGTTAGTATGGTGGCAGGTCTATATGTGGTCTCAGAGAGCATATGGAAGTTTGAAGGCAAGGATGTAGACATGAGAAATAAAATAATTTCATGATCACTCCCATTCCCATTTCTTTTCAATCTCTCAAGGTATAAGGTCCTATAGAAACATGATAGAGAGATTGACACCTGGCAGTGGTGACACCCGGCTCTTCCTTCTGTTTCACTACTATATGGAGGAAAGGAAAAACTATATTCCTCCACATTTTCCCCACTTAATCTCTCTCCACCTCTTAAAAGCCAGCGGTGGCAACGTGTAGTTATAATAAAGGATTATTCAAGAGCACAACTGACATTCATGCTAGTGTCATCTGAAAGATTTATTTTAAAAATTTTGTTTCTATAAGTGTATATGTATAAATCAAACTGCAATAAAAGAATAATCATTAAATCTCAGTCTGTGACAGTATGGCTCAAAAATTCCATACTTACTGTTTTTTTTTAAATAAGAATGTTGCTGGAAATAAGGTAAAAACCAAATGTAATCACAGCTTTGAATGTCATTGGCTCCTAGTTTAGTGCTCCAATTGCTATGGTGTGACAGATAATTAAAGAGTCTCTGTTCACAATAAAATAGCATGCCATAGACTAAAGCCCTGCAAGAGACACAAAGCATGGAATGATCTAAATGAGGAAGCTGGGAATCAGACATCCTCATGATGTGCTGAAAAGAGGAAAACCAGCGAGCAAGCAGAAGGTAGAGTGGTCCTGCAAAGAAGCTCTGGCTCCTGCTGAACAGTCCTCTTAACACTGAAATTCTCCCACATGTGGCAAGAGGGAAATGTAAAGAAGCCTCGTGAAAAGTTTTAAATTCATTAGCCACATGGGAAAGAATTTTATATAAAATAACAACAGAAACAAAATGAACAGCTTTCAAATCAAGGAGTCAGGAAGAAGATACTCATCTTTGCAGAACAGTGGAGAATTCAAGAGTTGAACTCAGGAAAAGATGCATTCTCCTCAGTTAGGAACTGGACTTCCTGGGTGCCAGATGCTGTCCTAGACAATCAGGCCAGGACTTAGGAGCCAATATAGGCAACTTTACACTTTATTCAAGGTGGTTAGGTAAAGGCTGATACTTTGAATTCAAGACTGATAGTGAAAAAGCTAAGTTGCTTTGAATTTCCAAATTTAAGGTAAATTTTAATATGTGAATAAAAGGCAATGATTTGTTCACTGGATTATAATATTATGGTTTAACAGAAACAGAAACAGAAACAGGTAGCACCCTGTGCCCCCAACCCCTGCCTTTTATGGTGCTGAAGACCAAACCTGGGGCCTTGCATATGCTTCACTTGAACAATTATCCTAAGCATAATCCTGAGCTCGGGCCTGAGCAGACCACAACCGGAGCCTTTTGCAGTGTGCTTTGGGCTTCCTTTCACTGTGCAGTAACACAGTTAAGGTCTAGTGGCAGTTTTAAGATTTCTGTGTGGAAGGGGTTTTGGCACAGTTCTCTGATTGGAAAGAAGTATCCAGAGGACTCACCTTGAAGTTGTGTTTCCAATTAAATCATACATTTAAAAAAAATATAGCACTAATTTGAGACGAAGGCCCATGTCTTCAGTTTTTTTAATACTTCCATGGTGAGGATGAGAATCGTAGAGTGGTGACATCATTGCTGATAGTTTCACATATAGTTTGTAAATCTCTTAGTGTTGATTCTCTGATGCACACTTTCACTTTGTTCCTGCTACATTATACCACAGCAACTCTGAGGATGGATATGCTGTATAAATAATCAGTTCACTGAAGGTGGCATTTACAGAAAATACCACACATGTTTAATGAACAGACTTTTCCTGAAAATCTCTTATTTGGGTAGAAGACTGAAGCAGGTAAGTGAGGTACGTGGGTGATTTTAGAAATCAATTATGAGTACATAGATACATTATTTTTTAGCAATTTATTTGCCAGAAACCATTTATTTGGACCATGACACAACTGCATGTGGCACATGAGACAGGATTTGGGCCCCAGCCTTTTCTAGATTGCTTAGTGTTGTGCAGAATGAGACAGAAAATTCACACAGAATTGATGGTTTTTTCAACCAAGGCACTGCCCATGGACAACTGAACCACTTGGAAGTGGATGGGTAGCTGTTCACAGCATGCAATGGCCCCACAGACCAGGGTTTCTCACAATGTCTTTCGCAGCTCAGCGTTACTCCCTCAACAACCAAATTTTTTTTTTTTTTAGTGCAAATATTTCTAAGTTTAGGTCTGTTTTTATAAAAGGGAAAGAGAGCATTTATTTATGTCAGTGTACGCATGTGACTGTACATACACATTTATAGATAAAATTATCATAGTTGTCAAAACATCAAATTTTGTAAAAATATTACTTCCCACAGCCTCTTTTCAAGCACATTTGCAATACAGAAAATATTCAGAGCTAAGTTGCCCATGAGTGTACTGCTCAGAGGAAAATATCTTCAATCATTTGATCATTGAAGTTTAAATTTTATCATGTTAGTTAAAATATTTATAAAGAATAAACTTTCATAATGTTGCTTGCAGGGCTGTGGATTCCTTGAGAGAGTAAAACAGCCTCTTTGTGGCTGCTGAGTAGATCTGATTTTCACTATGGGTTATATTTTATTGCATTTTCACACTTTCAACTCCTTCCTCTCCTCTCTTGCAAGTTCATATCACTTTATTAATATTAAAGAGACATTATAGTTTTAATAAATTTACATTGAAGAATGGGAGATTAGGTAGCATTATGTCAATTGGTTTAATATAACTAGCAGGTTAGCGTAATTTGAAATATGATCCTGTTGTGTGTATTTGGATATGTACACAGATCTATCTATCTACCTATCATCTATCCACCATGTGCTCTTTTTCAGGGATGTGCTAGTCAGCTTGTACTAGTTTGTAAGGACTGAACAACAAATTTCCAGGAATTTAAAAAGCTGTTTAGGCTCATCATGTTGGGAGCCTGAAAAATGACTATGGAGAGAATTTTTATACCATGGAATCTGGTAAATAATAAAATCAAAGATTTTTTTCTTCTTAGAGAGCAAGGTGTTAAATAATTTACCAGTATGCCACTGTAAGTTTGGTCAGGAAAGGCATTACAATGTTCATAACAGAAGTCAATAGTCATTTAAAGAAACTATCAAAGGTAAATAAAAAGTCTTTGGTAGTTTAATTTTTCCCATAATTTCACTCACTGTTAAATTAACACCCACTAAAGGGAGGAGAAGAGAATGGGAAAAAAAAGAAGCAAGACATATCACATATAGGTACAAATTTCATATAATGACTATTACCACTATGCATATCTAAGATGTGTCAATAAAATAAAATAAAGTATAAAAATCCAAAAAAATACCATCCACATTTCTTAATTGTTTTAAAATAAAATGATGTAACTTAGCATATTTCCTAATTATAAATATGTTATAGGATATTTGTACAAACCTATTTTGGAACCTTTGTTGTTATTTTTAAAATCAAAGCCTCTACATGTGTATTTTGCAGAAAGAGCTAAGCCCAAATATAAATAAAAAACAAATACTATATGAAAAGTGAAGGAATCAAACTTTTCTTTTTGGTGTAGCTTTTGTGTGTTAATTTCACTTGGCATTGTTTAGGTATTTTGTATTCAATCTGCCTGTGTACTTCCATGTATGTATATATATATATATATACATAAACTCATATCTACCTCAAGAAATTATCATATTAGAGAAATGAGAAATGGGATCTCTGGTTCATGATATATATAATCAGATATGATGTATGATAAAAATTGTATAAGCAAATGGCCATGGAAGCTAGTTGATCTGGTCAAGCAGCTTCTCCTCTCTTTCCTAAAAATTTCAAAATATTCTCCTTTCTATTTTTCCTCCTTGGATTAGCAATGTATTTTGTTTAAATATGCACATTTACAGTTCAATGAATGTTTTGTCATCAGTCACACATGCAAATATGGATTTAAATTTGTCAGCCTGATTTACTTCTAAGAAGGTGCTGAGCTCAGAGCAGGGTTTCTGAGCTGGTGAGTACTGGAATATGCAGTGAAGTTTGTTGGGAAAGAAAGAACATGTAGAAGAAAGCTTCCTGAACTGAGAGAGAGAGAGAGAGAGAGAGAGAGAGAGAGAGAGAGAGAGAGAGAGAGAGAGAGAGAAAGAGAGAGAGAGAGAGAGAGAGAGAGAGAGAGAGAGAGATTCCAAAAGCAATATATTACAGAATAATGACAAACCAGCCAGATAGCTAAGTGCTAGAAGATTTATCTCTTTTTCCAACTTCTGGTAATGCTGGTATCCCCCAGACATATTTCTAGTCATCAAGATTTTAAACATAGAGGTGGACAGTCAGCAGGTAGACTGACTCTGAGTCTTAAGGTCATTTCTTTAAAATTAGATTCAAACAATTAAATTCAGGGCTGTTAATTTCTCTGTTGACTGTCTCTTTCATGAAGAAAGCAGAATTCAGAATATTCCAGATATTGACAGATTCTGATGTTATAATAGTAAATCAGGTGGAGACATTGAATATTACAGCAGTAGTTCACACATGCATTACATATATTCATTCACTGTTACTTTCCTAAGAAATGGAGCAGCCTGGAGCCTTATGAGGCAGCAGTTCAAGGAGCTGCACAAATTACTTCAAGAACAAAGAAGGTGTGATAACAGAGCTGTGATAACTTTCTGTTGGTTTGTACTTTCAAACCCCAGATTCTTCAAAATAGATTTCTGGGGTTCTATTTAAATATTAAAGTAACTTCTTGGTAAAATGCACTATTGAAATGGACTACTACCTTTTCTTGAAAATAAGAAATGTGTTTGGAAAATTAGATATCTTTTTTAAAAATGGAAAATAAACATACTCTCACAGCTTGGGGGTTTAAATGAACCCTGTACCAAGGAGTTGAGAAAACTCCTATTTTATGTAATATTCTAGAAGTTGCTCAGCAAAGATGTTAGCATTTCAGTGTTATCCATCTATGCTGACGTGTTCTGTTCCAAAAACATTTTGGCATGTCCCCAGAACAAGATGGCTTTTCATGATAAATCACTCTTATCATACACAGAACTGCTTTAAGTGTTTTTTTTTCTGCATAAAAAGTTTCATGTTTTAAAGCTCAATATCAAAATTAAGTATGTTCTGTAAAAGTTTAAATTAATTCATTCAGTGCATTTGTTTTTAAACAGTGACCATCTTGATTTCTATCTTATGTAGAATATTAACTCAATTGCACTATTTTCCAATCATATTGGAAACAAACAAACAAACAACATTTCCAACTACAGAACACAATGCAAATATGTTTTCAGCCCATGTTGTATGTGGAGTCTACTAGGAAAAAATATTCTGATTTGAATTGGGAGAAGTGATCGCTTTTAGGTAATTCATTTCTTGACATTTAAAAATGCTCTCAAGCTGAATATAGACATCCATCAGGAATTACTGGAAAAATCTTAATTTACACTAATTCAAAATTAAATGTTTCAATGATCATAAAACTCTGTATTCTTTAAATACTATACTTTGGATGGTGACTTAAGATATAAACATATTTGTATAAATTATTCTCCTTTAAAACACTTCATAATTTTGCCTACTCAAAAAAGTGAGTAATTATTTAAAATATTTTTCATTGCTTTATAAAATATATCTTTCATGTACTCTTTTTGGATCATGCTTGATCTGTTATTTACTGAATCACTAATCCTTGATGGATTACATTGAGTTATGTGACCATACTTTTGATTATATTATAAATTTCTTGTCACATATTAAGGCAAACCTGAGGATATGTCACTGAATAATTGTTATTCTTTTCTTTTACAAAATATTTCATTTCTCCATTTTCTTCTTTGGTGGACTTTTGAAGAATCCAATCACTAAATAATATTTTATTCTGTCCTCTTATAAAATATTTCATTTCTCCATTTTCTTCTTTAGTGGCCTTTTGAAGAATCCAATCTATTGAAAAAACACAAAACACAACATTTATTATTTTAATTTATTCAGAAAGTTCTAATCTCTTAGAATAGAATCTAATTTAATACTACATTGGAAAATCTGGGCATATAATTGATTCATGTAATTGAAAAATATTTTATTACTGACATATTAATTTTAACTGTCAAGAAGATATATTTATCAGATTTCTATCTTGTTTTTACCGTTTTAATTGGTTAACTATATGATGTCTCTGGTAAAAAAGAAAAAAATACTACATGTATTGAGTTAATTTAAAAGATTCTAGGAAATTTTGAGAACCATAAAGTTGCAGTTAACTAGTACTTTTCCTACTTTACCATCATCTTCTTTTTTCAGGAATATGGAAGGAAATTTGCATCAAATAACCGTGATCATAAATTGTTAGAGCTTACAGGAGGTCTAATAGGTAACTCAAGGCTAGTATGTTAAAAGGACTTTTGAGTTGTCTTGATCAACCCATTTGAATTCTGACCCATTTGAGTTTAAATGGGTCAGAACATCTGCCTACTTGAATAAGGGGCCTTATAAAGACTTTGTTTCACTTAAATGTGAAAATTATTTCACAATGAGAAAAATTTCACAGTATAGTGAATGTGAATCATATTTCATTATTCCTTATCATTTGGGGCATTGTAACAAGTTATAAACTCTGTATTTATTTCCTACTAAAGAATAGTAAACATAAGTATAGGAACTGGAAGGTATCCTTGCAAGGTCTTAATCTAAAATATCTATTAAAGAAAATAGAAGAAATTAAAGATTACAGGTAAGTAGCTCTTTAAATTTGTGTATGTTTTAAAATTTGAGAGTGGGAAAACATAGATCAAGCAAAGGTAATCATTTAATTTGAAAGTATAGTATCACTACATTATTTTAATCACAAAGTCATGTAAATTATGTGAGGAAATCATATATTTTAAAATTATTATTGAACATTTGAAGGCTTTATGAGGATAAAGGGTTAAAAATAAGCACATTGGGATGGGAAAACCTTTTAGGATTCCTGTCTTTCCCCATACAGAATGTGATTGGTGGTAGATGAGCAAAAGGTGATAATAGAAAAAATGCACATAAAAATAGTAATAAGTTTGTTGTTCCCAGAATGCCAGCTGTTTCACAGGTTGCAAGCCTTTTTCTTTCAGCCAACTATAAAATCTCTATATTCACACTTTGTTAGGTTCCTTGACTTGTGCCTGCACGTCCTGGGTTGAAAATAAATCAGATGAGGTTTTCTTAAAAGCAACTGGAGAATTTTAAGCCTTCTTTTTCTTCTTTCTCTGCCTTGCTTTTGATTTTCTCTCCTGCCTCTCTCATCTCTTTCTTTTCAACCTTCCCTTGCTTCCATGCCCTAAATTTCCTATTTTAAAATCTAACTTTTATTATCCAATGGTTTCTACATAATCAATTCTGTAAACATTGGATGTTTACAGATATTTGTGGATCACAGTGGAGATTAGGAGAATAAAATTTATATTTACAAACTGGACCAGGCCAACCCAAGATAAATTCTGAGACTAGAAAATTAGGTTTTGGACCCCCAGATTTTCCTTGCAGTATTCACTTTTCTTTCTTTTTTCTTGCATTTTTAGTGAACCGTTTTATACTTCTTAGTTCAAAACCCTATGGCAAAAAGTAAGCAGTAAATGCATATAATATGAAATAAATATCGAACGACCAAATTCATGCTGATATATAAAGACTAAAAAAGTGAGGTACTATAATCTTCTCTTATCCACAAAGGATACATTCTAAAACTCTCAGTGGATGTGTGATATGTTATTTTTTCCTATGTGCACATACCAATGATAAAGTTGATAAGGTTTAATCTATAAATTGGACACAGATTAAAAATAGATAATTATCAAATAGAACAATTACAATAGTATATGTAATAGTGGTTGTTATTTTTCTCTCTCAAAGCATCTTTTTATAATGTACTGCTTATTTTTTTGGATCATGGTTGGCTGTGGGTGACTGAAACTGTTGAGAGACTGGATAAGATTTCTTTATTCCTCCCAATATGTTATATTGGATGTGGGATGTAATGCTTTAGATTTAAAAATTCCTCTAAAATTCTGATTTGTGGAAAGTGACTAGATCATGGAGGTATGAGACTCTTCATCCATGGATTCATCTGAGTTCAGCACTCAGTGTCCTGTTAGGAGCAGGGGGCCTGGTTAGAAGTGGGACCCTGGTGATGTGACCTGGATGGGTGTATTCTTGTCCTTTTCTCTTTCTCTTTGCTTCCATAGTTTGAATACCTTTTCCCATACCAGTTCCCTGTTTCTACATTGCAGCCAGCCAAGCATGGACTGAAACTGTGAACCAAAATAAACCTCTCCTCCTTTTAAATTGTAGGTGTTAGGTACTTTTGTCCCAGTGAAGGAAAAAGACTAAGACAGGAAAGGAAGCCTTGGGATTGATAAATAACCATCAAATCTTAAGTATCAGTATGAAGCAAGCTAGAGGAGGCATGTTCTACCGTCTCATGGTTTCTCTATGCACTGGCATTGTATTTATTGGTTACATTGGCCCGATGGCATCTCTCTCAGCATACAGTACCATGTTCAAGACAAGTTTCTCAACTTATCAGCTACTAAAATTCTGTAAGATTTAATTTCTGTCGTGTGTACATGCAGGCTTGTATTATGATGGTTTACTGAATATCCAGAATGGTGAGATTCAGGGGAAAGGGGAATAAACGGAAGTCCAGAGGTGTCTGCTCCAGTATATAGACATTTATCTGGATAAGGGAAGTTCTTCTGAGCCTACCACAAACAGAACTAAGATTTCAGACAGACTTCAGTCTAACTATAATGCAAAAAGAGCAGAGGGATTAATCTTTAGTAAAAAAGAGTTTCTTAATGTCTGAAAACAAGGGCTCCTCATTCAAAAGCCAGGTGTTTTACTTTCAGGGAGTTCATGACCCTCTGCCCTAAGGTCTACAGCAGCAGTGGGATAAACTGAAAAATAGGTGAGCTATGGAGACAAATTGTTGCTTTAATTCAGTCATTTACCAGCTGGTAACCTTGAGAAAATTAGTTTCTTTGCTTTCAAACCTTGGTGTAAAATGCAAAGAAACTTGGTAGAAAAGGCTATTGTAAAGACAGCAGAGTGATAACAGGCACAAGATTCAAATCCTTACTCTGAACTTTCCTAGTCATTTGGCCCCGGAAAATATTTAACTTTTCTGTGTTTCTATTTCCCTATGTACAAAACGAGAATCATAACAATGTTTCCCTCATGTGTTTCATAAGAATATTAAGTAGGAATGCTTAGAGCACTGTTCTAATACTTAGAACAGCTCCTGGCATATGTTAAACATTCAGTGAGAGCTAACTCCTTTCACTTCTGCCTTGGATCACAGTTCTGATTGCTAAGCCTCCCACTGAAGTATTTGAACTGACTAAACCTACTGGTCAAGAGAGCCTAAAGTTTGTTATATGACCTTTGGAACTTAAATCAATCTTAGACACCATAGAATGTTTCAATACAAAATTTACTGCTGATGGAAAAATGTGTTTATTTTTACATTTATGCCTTTTTAGACTAAAGGTCAAAAAAAGGAGATATTTGTCTTAGAAGTGTGAGGCCAGAAAAAAACCTATCCAAATCTCAGCTCTGGTTTTCCTATTCTCTTGTTAGAGGTGTCCAAAAACTTTGTGCTCAGAATATAAGACTATACCGAAAGAAATCATAAGAAACACACTATGTTAATGGTGCTTATAAATGAAGAAACTACTTGCAGCCATTTCAAGTATAATCAACAATCCAGGCCTTGGATACCACAGTGTGGCAAAATTAGGTATTACAGAAAACACTGACACCTTGTAAGGAGAAAGAATTGGGACATTGAACTTGGTGGAAAATTTTGACTTGAGAATTGTGTTAAAAAAGAAAAAAACTTATAGATCCTACTAATTAAACTGTCACTGACCTACATCTTTAAATTGGCGTTACCTTGTCCTCTGACAGTAAACCCCTAAAGAGGAAGTCACTCATTTAGAAAGAGTCAGAAAGGATAGGAACAATTGGTAATTCAATGCCAGAGAAACATTATTTGGTTAATTAATTTTTTCTATACTAAAAAAGGAAATGTGTAACTAAAGTCTGTACTTTGAACATGTTTTAACTACTTAACAAATCACTAAGTAAAACACAACTGAGAATAAAGGCCAATTTGATTTTTAATTGAAAAAGCATTACGTCTAACTTTTCTGCAGGATTTTATTCTCTTTATCTTAAAAGTGATTATCACCAAAATTTGTTTGAAGATGATGCAGTTCCAACTTTAAAAATTCTTTCATATCTCAGCCTAATCGTACCAGCTATGGAAATATCCAGATTAACTGGACAGAAAAATAGATAGCTACCCAATGTTACAAAAGAATTTGAAGTTAAAAACTCTGTGAAACTTTAAATCTCCCTTGTATCAGTTTATTAGTAAATTCTTCATCCTTCAATCAGCAAGAAAAAATACTGCGTAAAATATTTTTTTACGTTAAACCGGTATTTGATCTTTAAAATACATACAAATATGTGACTAGGCCAATGCTTATCTCATCTATGAATATACTCCTTATATGCCCTCAAATTTACATAGTAATCATTCTTTTCTTTAATTTTTTTGTTCATAAAATTAATACTTATAAATTTTCAAATGTTATTGACACTTGAAGGTCTCTATAACCCTAACTTCTCGAAATTCTCCATGATTTCTGAGGATGTCTTTCTCAATTTTTTCCCCTTTAAAAGATAGGATCAAATTGTATGTAATACTTAAAATATTTTCTTTTTATCTTGGTCATCATTTCCATGTCTATTTCATTGCTGTTTAATACTATCATCCATAGCATGGAAAAAAAATCATAATTTACTTCACCAATTTGCAGATGATGATTGTAATGTATCTAAAGAACTTTGGAGCTTACCTTCCACAGTACTAATATGAGCAGCATTAACAGTAGTAATCCAGCAAAGGCACTCAAGAGGATAACCCATAATGGCACTCTTCCCGGTAACCCATCTTTGGATATTTGAATAGCAAGCTGAAAATTATTGCACAAATTGTTAACATAGATAAACACCTACTAGAACTCTGAGAACATTAAATTCTTGCAAGTTATAATTTTCCACCAAACAATGTACTTAATCTCAGTCTTAAGTACAGAAAAAATATTGAATTTACATTGAAAAATGCTCTTCATTTGTTATAAATCCCTAACTATATAAAAGTTATTATTACCAAGAAAGTATTAGGAACTTTTGTCTTTTATAACTTTATACACAGAGAACTGGCAATGAATCAGAATGCTTCTGGGTAGGAGTAACTTTCTGTTTAACTCATGGAAATCAAAGTGTTATTTGTTTTGAAGAGTTATTAACAGACAAATATATTCACAACAGCACTGATAGGCTAGAAGAACATAGGCTGTGAAATAAAAATCTGACTAGGTATTCTTATTCTAGTTCTAATAACATAATATGATATAATTCTAATTATAGGAAAGTACAACTGTTATTGAACAAAATGCACAAATATGGAGCTTGTATATATTTATTCATTTACTCTAATGTATTTTTCTATTACATTATACTGTCTCTTCCAGTTGATTTATCTCTCTCTCCTGTATCATTTAGGTCCTAGATAAAGTAAAATAGACAGTTTCCAGTGCTCTAACTACTGAAGATTTATAGTGAGGCACCCAAGCATCAGTGAAACTTGTCTGGTCGTGTAACATCCCTTAGATATCTTTAAAAAAACCTTGATTTGGGTACATATTGATGGTTAACAGTATCTTGAGTTTCTATATCTACCTTTACTAGGAAATACTTCAATTTCTCAACCTAGAGGGAAAACTAGGGTTAGAAAGGAAACTAATAGGGCACATACTTGCATATAATAAATCTTAATCAAACCCCCTCAAATCACTCCAATTAGGTCAATGCCAATAGACTGGAATATAGATATATACAGAATCAGACCATTAAGACAGATTGTAAAAACTTCTAAAATGATTGTCTGAATTTAAACACAGAAACTGAGTCTAGATAAAATCAGTGACTTCCCCAACATCACACAATTATGAAATGATCACTTTGGAGTAAATTTATCAATATAGACATAATTTTCCTTTAGGATAAAATAAATATAAAATAAATATCTTTAGGAGAATTTTAAACTAACATTTTAGGAAAAATAAAGCTAATTTAAAAATTTTTACATAACATATTTAAAATCAAATATATTTTCTTCCAATATAATAAATATGGTATTTTTCAAATTTTAGCAAAGTGTTGACTTCTCTGGGAGTAGAATGAGTTTGCATTATGCATTGATCATACTAAGTATTTTTTATGAAGTGGAAATTATAAAATGCATGCACTTTTCTTTTTTATAAGAGAATAAGCTTGCCAGAGATCACTGACATTGTAATAATTCAAAACAGTCAATTTTACCAGAACATACAAATGGCAGTGAGGTTCTAAATGGAATTTGAATGGAACTTGACTCTTGGAGTTTTGTTTATCTTCAGGGATATTTAAATTCTCCCATGACAGGAAGAAAAATTATGCTAATGTTTTTGTATCCATACCAAGTACTTGGCATTATTTCATAGAAGTTTAAGGTTAAAAACCTCAAGTTTGTATTTTTAACTAGAACTCAGTCTAGTCTTAGGTATTGTATTAGAGTTTACCATCTCATTTTTGTCTCAGCCTTCCCAATGACTAAATGAAGAAAACTTTAAAAAATTCACACATATTTCTGGATAATATGAAGGCATTTTTTGTAAAGAAATGTTTTTCCAGGTCTGTTCTATAGATATCAGCCCCATTTTATAGTGTCAATTTTTAAGAAGGAAAATTGCAAATGCATCACTTGTTATCAATGTAAAATTAAAAACATCTACTTGCAGTCAAACATGGCATGTTAATTGTAAATATGATTTTCCTAGTATCATAAGGAGAAGAACAAGAAAGTCACATTTGAAGGTAGTGAAGTATAAACCAAATAGTATCTCTCACTTACTGAGAGCAATACCAGTCACAGCTTATGAGAATATAATTATTAAAAATTATGTCACAAAATTTTGAGTAAAATGAAGAATGTTTTCAAAGCTTAGAGCTGCACTTACCTCTCTTTTTTGATTGCTACTACCTAAAATCAGTGAAGAATTTTCACTTTGAAGCTCTCCCCTTATTGTAAGATTTAAGCTTGAAAAATGTGTCTGGAAAGAAGATAGGATTTGTTTTAATATATTATGCTTTTAAAATGAGAGCTAGTCATGTTTAGGTATATAGTTACTAAAACTAAAATTTTCCTGAAATTAAAAATACTAGCTTTGTTAACTTCCAGAGCTGATAGTATCCAATGATGACTAGGTACATATTCTCCTTCTTGGACTCTGTAAATTTTCGCTTAGATTCTTGTCACTGAGTGAAAATAATTTTACAAAGTATTTCCACTTTGATTTTTTTCTTAGAGAAATAAACCTCAAGGCCTTCATTCCTTTAATGTAGGAGGAAATAACTTCATCAATGTAACATTAAATAGCTATATCCAGTCCATATAGGTACTTATTTAACACTAATCATAAAATTACCTATATTTAAGAACGTGTTACTTAGAAGAATAGCAATTTAATATGATCAACCCTGAAAATGGTTTCATGGCATCAATTACTTTGTTTAAAAAATGAAAAATCTAAAGGACTTAAAATAAAAAAAACTAAAGGACTAAGAATATAGCACCAGCCTAATATGTACAAGGCTCTGAGTTTAATCCCCAACACACACAAACACACACACACACACACACACCAACACCAGGCAGGAAGTGTAATTCTTTTTTAAAATATTTTTTTTTTATTTTAAAGACAAAAAACAATAAAATAAACATACAGAATTTCAGAAACAAGATAATAGGAAATTGGCAATGGTTAATAAAATGCATATTGTTATCTTCAAAGTAGTTGCTCAGATTATAAGCATACATAATTGATCAAACAATATAAGTACAATATAACAATATAAATACAAGCCGCTCTTGAATGAACTAAGAGAAATCAATAGTATAATTCTATTAGCTATCTTTTGTGTGCGTATATATATATATATTTTTTTTTTTCTTCCTTCTTTTATCCTTTTACCATTCCCAGTTCTTTACTTTTGAGATGCTTATTTCCCTTTCACAATATCTATTGTAGATTTTGGGTATTACTTCAATTTCTTATACTAGGGAAACAATATGATATTTACATGTGGGTCTGGTTTATTTCACTTATGAGCATGGACTGTAGTTGCATCCATTTACCTATAAATTAGAGAGACTGGCCTGTAGTTCTTCTTTTTGGTTGGGTCTTTCTCTGGTATTGGTATGAGGGTAACATTTACCTCCAGGAATGAGTTAGGGAGAAATGCTTCCCTTTCAACTTTGAGAAATTTGAGGAGTACTGGTGTTAAATCTTCTCTACATTTCTTATAGAATTCAGCTGTGAATCCGTCAGGACCCAGGCTTTCCTTTGTTGGTAAGTTTTTAATTATGTTTTCAGTTTCATTAACTGATATTGGGTTATACAATAGCTTTATATCTTCTTTTTTTATATCTTCTTGATTCAGCTTTTGTAATTCCTATATTTCTAGGAGTCTGTCCATTTCTTCTGTGTTTTCTATCTTATGTGAGTAAAGATTTTCAAAGTAGGTATTGTGAGCTTTTGAATTTACACAGAATCTGAATTGATTTCACCCTTTTCTTTCCTTATTGCATGAATTTGAGTTTTTCCCTTTTCTTTCTCTTTGTTTCTTTGTTTCTTTTCTTTTTTTTGATAATGTTGGCTAGGAATTTACCAATTTTGTATATTCTTTCAAAGAACTAACTCTTCAATTCATTGATTTTTTGTATTATTTTCTTAGTTTCAATTACATTAATTTCTGCTCTCATCTTTCTAATTTCCTCTCTTGTATGAGTTTTTGGCTTGACTTGCTCTTTTTCTAGAAACTTCTGGTATAGTATTAGGTTATTTGTGCTGCTCCTGTTCTCCTGTTGTGAGAATTCACTGCCTAAAAGTTTCCCTCTTAGGATTGCTTTCATCGCTTCCCTTAGGTTTCTGTAAGTTGTATTTGCATTTTCATTTCATTGTAGATATTGTTTAACATCTTTAAATTTGTCTGTGACTAATTAGTTGTTTAGGAAGGTGTTATTTAATTTCCATATATTTATAGAGTTTTTGTAGTTTCTTCTGTTATTAATTTCTAATTTTATTGCACTGTCAGATAACATGCATGGGATAGTTTCAATTCCTTTGCATTTACTTAGGCATGTTCTATGTGCTAGCATATGGTCTATTTTAGAAAATAATATTTTAGAGATCAGCTGCAACTGACCAGAATGTGCATTCCGATCTTGTTGGGTGGAACACTGCAAACATCTACTCATTCCATTTCTTCACATATTTGGTCCAGTTCTGTTATTTCTTCACTGATTTTTTGTTTTGTTGACCTGGCTCTTTGTGACAATGGGACATTAAGGTCTCCCGTTACAATTGTGTTACTGATTATATTTTTTTCATGTCTATTAATATTTGTCTTATATAATTGGGTGCTCCTGTATTTGGTGCATATATATTTATGATTATTATTTCTTCTTCTTGAATTTTTCCCCAAACAGGTAGGTAGTGAGCTTCTTTATCTTTTTTGATCATTCTTGGTTTGAAGTTGCAAACAGAATAGCTACTAACCCTGCTTTTTTCTGGATTCCTATCACATGGAATATTGGTGTCCATCCTTTGACTTTTAGTCTATGAATTTCTTTTTTTTTTTAAGTAAATGTGTTTCTTTTATAAAGCATATTTTTGGATTTTATTATTTCTTGATCCATTCTGCCAGTTTGTTTCTTTTGACTGGTGAATTGAGGCCATTTTCATTGATGCTAATAATGGATATGTGTTAGCTTGCTTTTGTAATGTTATTTTCCTGCTGTTTCCTTACATTTACCCTCTGTTTAATTGCTTGTCATGCTTGGTGATTTCTTTCTGTTGTTGTTGCTGGAATTTTATTCATTTTTGTCTCTGTCTAAAATACCTTTCAGTAAGCTTTATAGGGTTGGTTTAGTAGTAATGAATTTCTTCTTTTGTTCTTTGCCATGGATGTATCTTATTTCTCCATTAATTTTGAAACATAGTTTTATAGAGCATGTCAGTTTCGATTGGAAGTTGTTTTCTTTCAGGGCTTGAAATACTTCACTTGAAGCTATTCTTAACTTGATGGTTTGTGTTGAAAAGTCTGTCATGATTCTGATAGGCTTTCCTTTATAGGTGATCTGTTTCTTTTCTCTAATTGCTTTTAATATTTTGTTCTTGTGCTGAATTTCTTGGATCTTGATTATTATATGCCCGGATATAGATTTATTTTGGTTAAGGCTAATGGGGTCCTATATGCCACACTTATCTGTATGTCAGGTTCATTTCTCATAGTTGGCAAATTTTCTGCTATTACTTCTGCAACTAGTTTTTCAGCGTCATTAGTGTTGGCTTCTGCTCTTTCATTGACACCAATTATTCTCATATTTTTTTCTTTGCATCATCTTGTAGTTGTTAGATTGTTTCCCAATCATCTGTTACTTTCAAAAGACCTTTCGTTTCATAATTGTTAGCTGCAATTCTGTTTTCAACATCTGAAAGTCTATCTTCAGTTTCATTCAAGTGGTTTTACTAGCTTTCAGTGAAATTTTTGATTTCCTGAATATCTAACCCATTTCATGCATTGTATTTCTTTCCAGTAATGATCATTTAAGATTTCTATCCTCTTCTTATCATCATCATCTTTTTTTTTTTTTTTGTGCTGGGGATCGAACTCATAATCTCATGCTTGTCAGCAGGCAGGTGCTTATATTGCTCAGCCAAATCCTCGGCCTCTTTCATCTGTTTTCTTATCTGCTCTAGATTTGCTGAGCATTTCCTTTAAAAATGTTGATTTTTTTTTTACCTGAGAGATTATTTCTGATCTGATTTTCTCTATATCCTCATGGATTTGTTTCTTTACTTTAGTTGCTATCATTTCAGAAATTTCAGGTGTGTGTCTTTCATTTTCTTCTATGTTGAAATCTCCTGGACCTGTTCTGGGTGGGCTAGAGGTCTGAGATTGCATTTTGTATTTTCATCTTGTCATTTTCTATTTCTAAAAAATTTTTTATTTTGTTTCCTGTGAAGATCCTTATGAGTTTTTGTAGTGGGTAGCAGTGTCACTAGTATCACTGCCTCTCTAGGAAAAGTCTGCTCCTGAGCTGGTTGCTGGTCCTGTGAAGGCCTCAGTCACCTGTTGACTTGTATTGTTATTGTTATTTCATAGATTTCACAGCACTAGTTTCCCCTGTCCATTCAGTGTGCCTTCATTGGGATCATGTCAACTACTGTGTCACTGGCATTCCTTCTGGTCTTTGGGCCTTTCCAAGTAGTTCACCTCACTCCTGGTAGTAGCAAGGGAAAAGGTTGCTCTCCTCAGGTACACTTTACCTGGGTTGCCACAAAGGTGGGGCAGTGACAGGAGTGGCCATTGCCTCTGGTGCATTCATCTGGGTTCCCAAGATGGCGGGGAGGAGATGGGAGTCAACTAAATACTTCTTAAGAGAAAACAATACAAAACCCCTTAGATTTTAAAGTAATCTGTTGATAGACACAGTTGACTTTATCTTTCAAAATTTACACAGTATAAAATTTTAATAAATATATGTATATATAATAGTTAAGATAGTTATACTAATTTCTATTAGTTCATTGAAAAGAAAGGTTTGTGTCTATATTGCTTGATCATTTTTTCATGACTATCTTCTAATATGAGCAACTACTTTGAAGATAATAATATGCAATGTATTAACAATTGTTACTCTCCTACAAGATTGTTTTGAAATTTTGTATTATTATTTTATTGTTTTTTCTCTTTAAAATAAAAAAAAGTTCAATATAACACAAGTTCACATAGATGCCTGCTGTCTTCTGTGTTAGTAGTGCCAAAGATTGTTACTCTGTAATTCCTCATTCCTTCACTGGGTTCCAAATTATTAAGATAATGACAAACTTTGATCCTGGAGAGTTATTCTTCTCAACCAAAAAGAATAAGAGAGATCTCATCTAATATATTCTTAGAAGGAGATCTTGGAGACAACTTAGTAATTAATAGGGAAGATGAAACCCACATAGCTGGTTAGGTAGAGTTGTTGCTTAGATTACATCCTAATTTCCAAACTTAGGTTCTTGCCATAGAATATTGTACTTCACACATTCATACTAAGCAATAAACAAGCATTTGAGATTTGATTCGATAACTACAAAGAACAATGCAAACACTTACTTTTATAAAAGTTGGTTTCCACAAGATGAGTGAAACATTTACTTGGCTTATGTCAGAAGGAAGGAGATTGCACGTGATGGTAGCAAATTTACATGTACTGCAGTCCTGTTTGAATGTTCAGAGGTAATATTAGTAGCCTTGCTATTAAACAAAAATACTACATTAAAATGCTTTGGATTGCTATTTTCAGGTTGGTGTGGAACATATTTTAAAGTTAAAGCATGAAGTAAAATAGCACTTAATTTACCGGAAGTGTGCCTCGTTTCAGATGTTCAGATTTTGATATACTCATTTTCTTTCCAGAATTGATACCAAAAGGATCCTCCAGGCTATGAGGTCTGCAGTTTGCATTCTAAGAAGTAAAAATTGTTTTTATTAGACAAGCCAAAGGGAGAAATGAATTGGTCTAGTAATATAAAGAATATGTGAGTGATAACCGTTGCCATTAAAGATGTCTTTGTAACAGAAGAGGCTGTTAAGTACCATCCATATATTCCTATCCTCAGAAAATAATTAGCATTACCATGGTAGTTTTGAATTATAACTGATTCCAGTCAGGTTGTAACAGAATCAAAAGCATGCTAGTAGAACTTAATATTTTATGAGTAATGTGCTCATTAATTTGTTTTCTTCAGTGAATAATTTGTAAATTTCAATAATACAGGTTGAGAAACATTTAAAACTCAATTGAGGAAAACAAGCATTGTTCTTTTGTGTGATGGCCCATATGTTGACTTATGAAATAGAACTGAAAAGAACTCTTGTATATGTTTGTATATTTATCCAATAATACTTTTGAGTCCCTGCATACCAAAGATAAGATTCTTAGTATATGAAGCAGGAAGAGATAAACAGTAACCATGTAAATGCTAAAAATCCATTATCATAACAAACAAAGCTTGATTTTGGACTGTTTCTCTAGATGATCTAATTCAAACTTTGTGTCTTGTATAAAAGATAATAAGGATAAAATTCATAAAGTAATATGAAAATTAAAATCTTTCTATTCCTAGATTCTGTATTTTAGAACTAGAGGAAAATTTCAGTTCATTTTTTTTTCTTATCTTAGAAAAACAATGATTATGAACCAGCAAGTGTTGCTGCTGCTTCTTGATTTTGAGAGCAATTTTTAAAACGTGTGAAAATAAGACAGATTTTTCAAATGTTGAAATCATGCATGAATCAATATTGTGATTTTCATGCTTTGTACACTAACCAATAATAATTAACTACCATATATTCAGTGCTAAAGACACAAAAAGGGTGAAATATTTCTATTGTTTGGGATAAGTGCGTAAATAATATTTATTACTTCATGCATAGTCGTGTGTGTTTAAGAACACCTGAGAAGTGTCTTTAGAGAGTTGTTTGAGCACTTAAAGCAAATTAAAATGTATAACATATATTTCAGGCATAGAGAAACAATTATCTAAAATCTACTATAGTTGGTTAATAATTCAAAGATGATATGTTCAAATTCTTACTGCCCTAAACTTATAAATGTAATCTTATTTGGAAATAAGAGTCTAAGAAGATAAAATTAAATTTAAAAATTCTCTGAATTTGAGTGGGTCCTAAATGCAATAAGTGGGAAGAAAAAAAAAATACAGACAGGAAAGGAGAACACAGAAAACTACAGGGAAGAAGGCCATTCAAAAACAGACTGGAGTTAGGTGATCATAAGCCAAGGAGCACCAACATGTCAGGCAGCCATCAAAAGCTAAGAGAGAAACCATGGTGTCCTGAAGAAGCTGACCTCGAGTTTGGGTTTCTGTCCTTCAAAACTATGAAAGAATAAGCTTTTGTTATTTCTTAATTACCAAATTTTGATACGTTTTTTACATTTGCTTCAGAGAACTAACTACTGTATCTACTAAACAACTAGTGAAAGTTATTATTATTTTTTAATTGTATAAATGTTATGTTACTTCAAACTCTGTAACATTAGTGGCATGCAGAGTAAAAAGCTCAAAGGCAAAGTGCAGAGGTAAAACTAAAGACAATTCTAAGTCACACATGACTTACATTAGAAGATGACCATCCATTTGGATACAGCACAGGAAAATCATCTGATGTCAAATTGGGGAATGAAATTGACAGTTTAAGCTCTGGCATTGGAAAATGTCCACTTTTTTTAATCTATAAGAAAAAAATTAGAAATGTAATTTCTTCCTCTTTTAACAGTACCCTTTTCACCTAAATTCTTAAATGATAGATTAAGTTGCATAAAAATTTGACTCCCAAATAAATATAGGTTATGCACTGTACAGGAACTGGCTTAATTAAGCCAGCAAGGAAATATGTCTTTATCATATTAGTTACAATCATACTGTTTCTTCATCCTGCACTCTTAAATAACTCTGGGATTAACAGAAAATCAGACTCAGTTATCATGCTCCTTTCTAAGAACACAAGGCTTTGGAGCCAGCAAAGAAGAAAACCACTCCCTGATCTGTGTAGAATAATTTAGTATATTTATGGTTACTTTAACTCAGTTCATAATTCCCAAAAGCCATAAATCATTTCAGTTCTAGCTGGGTAGGATCTATCAGCACCATGCAAGCAAATCAGATTCCCATTTGCTTCCCTTCACAATTCTATCTCCAGCTGTGTCACTGAGTTTTGATAACACAGTCTGGCAAGAGTAAGATTGACTTTCATCTCCATCTCTACTTATTATCCACTAAACCTGAATTTTAACTTTCTATCACACTGTGCCACCAATGTTGAATGTAGCATACAGGGCAAGACAGACAGGATAAAATCCAGCAGGAAAGTGAGCTCACTTTCCAGAAGTCCTTGCCTGCTTAGCAGGTGAAATTGAATTGGGACCATCAGGTGCAGTAGACCTCCTTCGTACCATAGCATGTATGATCTCCAGGTCCTGACCCTTCTCTTTGGGCAGTATCTTTATCCCAGGGGGAGCTCTGAACTTTACAGATACCATAAAATCCACCACTCATCAGATTAAGACTTCTAGACTGACAGTTGCTCTGATGGTTGCTGAAGATTAAACATATCCCTTAATCACAAAAAACATAAAATAAAATAAAATTTTAAAAATCCTGGAATTCTGGAGATTCTTGATTAGCTGTGTCTTGGCCTTTGCAACATGAATATGTTCCTTAACGCTGTCGTCCTGTGGAGATATACCCTAGGCTTGCCTGGCATGGCCTCCCATTTGAAATTCATTTGTTCCATGACATACAGTCAGAAATCATACATTCCATTATTATTGCTTATTTTTTTATTACTAAAAATATTCATGGAAATTACTGAAAATAAACAGAAAATGAGTTTACTACAATTCAACTATCTTAGGTCTTAGTGTATATTGCATTTTTATTTGTATATATTAATATTTTATGAAATTTATATCACATAAAAACTTAAAGTTCTGTGTACTGTCTGTAAAATTTGTTATGCTACAGTATTTTTCATCAAATAGGGTTTTTGAGAATATGACTGTTACTGGCTAAAAAGACATCTATAATATCAAGATTTGTTGATGATGTACATCACACTGTACTAATCATCTTATTTGTATTATTGTCTTAACTTTGCTAATAACACTGGAATTTGAAGCTTTTATTTGCATTTTATCTATGAAGTATCAAGTTAAAATGAGAATAAAAGTCTTACGAGGTCAATGAGCTGGTAAATAATAGAATTAGTATTTACTATTTTAAAAATGTAACCTCTCCAATATTACAACAATGTAACCTCTCCAATATTACAACGAGAAGGTTCTTTTCTGTCTTTTATTTGAATATATATTATTCCTCACAGAATATATATTAGTTAACTAACTTGGTTAAACTGTTAAACTGTGACCAGATGTATTTTTTAGGCTACTATAAAAAACATTGTTAAGAATACTACTAAAATCTTTGTATCATCAATAATTTCCTAGGGAAAATTTCTACCAGTAAGTTACTTTTTGTTTATGTCATTGCTCTACTGAACAATGTTACTTATATCAATATTATGCATAATAGAGAGTACATGTTTCAAATTTGACCCTGATAAGTTACAATAAATGAAGATTAACACTAGATAACTTTTTTCATTTCCTCCTTTCTACTTCCTCCCTCCCTCCTTTCCCTTCTTTTTCTTTTTTTTGTCTCTCTCCTTCTCGCTCTTCCTGTTTGTCTCTGTTTCTATCTTTCTCTCCTTATCTCTGTCTCTGTCTGTCTCTCTGTCTGTCTCTGTCTCTCTCCATTTGCTAATTCTGTTATCCCAGATAAGTAAATCAGGCTACAAAAACCTACAGTTTAAATTATAAAGATGTATCCTGAAACTGAGTAGAGGAATTGACCTTCTTTTCAATTTTCAAAGTATAGCAAAGAGCACAAATAAAAACAGTAAAATTCATGAAGATACATTTATTTATACTTAGTAAGAGAAATTTTTCCATGTTGATAATTTTCAGAACATTGAGACCATCTTAACTTATGGCTATATTGGATTATTTCATACTTTTGAATGCTCACTTATATTTATCATTTACATGGAGTACATTTTCCCCCTTGAGTAGAAATCATGTAATAAAAATAATGTAAATGATTTAAGGAGTTAAGACTGGACTGCTAATAGGTAACATCAATTTAGTTTCATGATTTATTTTTTTCTGGTCAGTCATTCTAAATGATTGTGTCTTAGGAGGATACTAGGAGCATAGGTCTTTAAAATTGATTCTATGGATAATTTTTAATCAACTTAAATAAAGTATTTTAAACTAGTAAAATTATAAAGTGTGCTAGGATATAGAGATTAAATGTTAAAACAATGTGTTTATATGTGTTTAATACCTTGGTTTATAAATGAATAAATAACTCTTTTAGATTAGCTTAAAGATCAATTCTTACCAAGTAGAAGATATTAATTTCATTTCCAACCTCCTCAGTAGAATTAATTGCTTCAGGGACAGTTTCATTGCTCGCAACTGAAATATGGTACTCACTTGCAGAGCTAAAAAGAATTAATTTTTAAAAAATTAAACACAATAAATTTTAACTTTAATTTGGCCTCATTTAATTCCATAGGGATACTTATAGAGAGTTCAAATTTTAAGGAATTGTTTTATACAGAAGCACAGAAGTATGGTTTCCTCCTACCTGTAAAAGTGCAGTCCAACTTCATATTTTACTGGGATAGAAATATTTACTGCATTATCAAAAAGTGTTTCAGAAGGTTCTTCGCTGTCACTAGAAAATATATAGCATATTTACACAAATCATTATACTACTGAATATTTAGAGACATTTCTAAGCATTTGCAGAGGTGGCTATATTAGCAAATAAGTAAAAACACAAATGAGTAGAATTCTTGGCTATCTTTTAAAAGGAGTAAGGAAGATCAGAGGTGGGTATGGTTAAAATTTCCCAGGTTGATTCTGATGTGCTGTTACAATTGAAAACCACACTGATTTAGCTTCATATTTCCCAAAATTCTGTGACAATAATTTTAAGAAATGCCAATTTTCTCTATTAAAGTACACAGATTTCTGGGCTTCTCATTTAGAAATGTAGATTTAATAGGTATAAGTTGGACAAATGTTTGTTTTTAACAAAACTGATCTCAGATAATATCACAGATCAGGGCCTTGAGAGAGACAAAGCTATAATCATACAGATGAGAATAAATCTAAAGTCTTCTGTTTTCTTATTTTGATAGTCTTTTCAAGTGCAGTACTTGGGTTCATTATTTGTAAAGTACTTATTCTCTTGATTTTGGTTATATTAATTACATATAATATACACAATAAATTATGCAAAATTTTACTATAATGTATACATATACACACATATATCTCATATTCTAATATTCATACTCATTAAAAAAGCATGTACAAATGACAGAGTTACAGAATGGGATTGTTTCTGGACATAGTACACTTTAGGAAAGTTATTTAATCACTTTGTGCCTTAATTTCTTCATTCATAAAATAGAGACTTAGTCATTATATGACCAATAAATGATGAGTAAATGAATAATAAGTGTAAAATCTTAGGATTATGGCTAGAAAATATCCAAAAAATATTAGCTTTCATTGTTACACACCCCTCTGCAGAATGACCAAGCCCCTAGCATATCGTCTCAGTAAATGTGCAATGAATACTTTTGAAAAGCTCTGCTTGTTACCAGGTGTATACAATGGCTTGGTATAGGGAACAGGGCAGCAAAAGCAGTGTGTCCTTGGGTTCTAGGTATTCATGTGTTTGAACTCCTAGGATAAATGGGCCCCTTCTCTCTCATCTATTCCATAGTGCATCCAAATAAATCTTTCCATAAAGCAACTCTATACATATGACTTCACCCCTTAAAAACCTGGTTCCTCAATCCCTATCTAGTTAAGAAAAACATGAATTAGACTAACACTTAGGATATATCATAATAATAGAAGGTCCACACTTCAGGTGTTTATTTTAGCGTGTTTACTTCACATTAATACTTTATATATCTTTTATGTTTCAGATATAATTGATTACAAAGTATTCTTCAAGTAGATCAACTAATCTACCTTTCAGTTTTTACTCAAGCTGTATTTTTTCCCTAAAAATATTCTACTTAATCCTATTCACTTACCTTATTGTAAAATATTATCCAGCCTTTAAAGTTTCTCAATTAAAATTTCCTTGATAAAGCTTTCTTAGCTTTCTTCACTGTCAAGTAGATATATTTTATCTTCCTTCAAGCCTCTGACATATGGTTTGTATTTCTATAATGAATTTCCCTTACTCTACCCTGTATTACAATAATGTTATGCTAGTCTCAAGGTCATACAGTAGTAGTCACCTATGAGGAGGTTAGCAACTTATATTCATGTTAGTAATTTTATATTCATTGCAGTGATTAACTCAATATCCTTCATAGTTGAAATCAAGTAGGTGAGTTGAATAGAATTGAACATGCCAAATTAGTTCACCCATTAATTCATTTTTTGCATTTATTTATTCATCTGTTTAATGATTATTATATAGAAGCACCATGTTAGTTACTGAGAAAAAACACCATCTATAGTGCTTTGTCTCACTGGAAATAACAGAGTGGATAATTACACCAAGAAGAGAGTTAAAACATCATTTCAATTTATTATTTTTTGCTGGTTTTAGTCTGTGATTTTATGATAACTTTCAGAAGCTTTGAGTAATTTGGATAAAATTTCTCAAATTAAACAGGATGTTGTAAAACATTGTAAGTCCATCTAGTGATTAGTTGACCTTAATGGAAAGTTTTAAGTTAGTAGATTTTATAAAATTTTAAATGAATGAAATTTGGCAGATATAAGTGACATGTGATTGTAATATATTCCACAGCTCATGTAACAATGATTTAATCATTACCCTTCAATAAAAATTTTTTTATTTGGGTAATTATGAAAAAAAATTTTTGTGAAGCAATGAAGTTCATGGGCTTTTACTTGTGCTAATATCTTACAAGTATTAAGAACTAGCCAGCAATTATAAAGAAAAATATTGTAATTATGTGAAAGTAATTATATAAGCGTATATATACACATTCATACGCATACAAACTGACCTTGTTGTACTTAAATAGATGATTATGTTTTCCATGAGATAAGATGTGTTAAACTGAAATAATATCTTGAAAGTTACCTATGAAATAAAAATACAACTCATTACTAAATAGTCTATATATACATACTCATTATAAAACAAAGGAAAACACACTGGGTCTATTGATTTGCTACTATAAGAATTGTTCCAAAACTTTAAGGAATGATACAAAAAATATAGCAAAAACTTGGTTTATTAGACTAAAGTCAATTATAATGAAAAAATGGAGAGTTTTGTTTGTAAGAGTTTGTGTAGATAACATATTCAATAAAAATTTGAAAATATTTTTATATGAACACTTTGATAGAAATAACTGATTTTTGAGAAACTATGCCTAAACACATACAGACTATATTTTTCATGACTTTGTGAACACCAGCAACCATATTAAAAAATTATTTGTTCTAATCGAAGAAGTCATAATAATACTCATGAAATTACATTTTTGGTTGTCAGAATTAATCTTGTTTATGCTGAAGTATTTTGAAATTAGAGTCAGTAAAATAGCCCAGAATGCAAAAGGAAACTCTAAAATTTTATCTTTGCATTTATGTGCTAGACAAGGAGAAGTTTTAATTTTTAAAACTCTTTTAATCTATTTAGGACCTATGCATATAAGAGATTACCAGAACCTCAGTGGTCATTGGTTTTGCCATAAAAGTTTATTGTATGATAGAGTTCTCTTTTGTAATATATATGTGTATGTGTGTGTGTGTATGTATATGTTTATGTACATATATATATATGTGTATGTATATATACGCACATATATATGTACATATATATATATTCTGTTTCAAAATAAAAGACATTGACAAGACCTTTTAAGAATCGTCAATCACAGCAATTTTCTTACTGCTTTGAAATAATAAAATTCCAGTGAAATTTTATTTTTCTAGATGAACTTGAGGTACCACAGACAAAAGTTAAACTGAGTGGCTCAGTGAGCGGCCTCTTTCCAGTCTTTCTTTAACCTGCATGACTAGTTTGGTCATAAAAGTCTCTGTTTTCTTGATGAGGTTTTATAACTAGGGCAAGATACTAGAAGAGAAGTGGAGTTGGAAAAAGATATTTATCACATATTCACCTTACCCTGAAAAGCTTAAAATAAGCATCCTCCAGATATTTGAAATAAAAAAAAATTCTAAGTGTAAAGCCTGTGTTGAAATTATTTGCAAATTGTCTTCCTAAGTGTCTAAAAATGAGACATATTACTTTAAACTTTTATCCTGAGCAAGAAGGAATTTCTAAATAGAAGAAGAAATGGTTAAGAATAGTTAAGTGGGTGGAATTATTAATTTTTTTTCTGGAATGGCATGGAACAAGCGGATATCTATGTGCAAAGAAAAAAAAACTTAACTTGATTTTGTCCTTACATCCCACAAAAAAAGTTATTCAAAATGGGTCACAGACCTAAATCAAAGCGCTAAAATGACAGAACTTTTGGAAAGAAACATAGAAAAATATTCCTGACATTGAATCATGGAAAACTTTTTTAGCTATGACACAAGAACATAAAGCATAATAGATTAAATAAATAAATTAAACTGCATCAAAATTAAAAATTTTTATCCTTAAGAGAAAGTGAAAATACAATTGTGAGAATGAGAGAAAATACTTGCAAATCATATATCTGATTAGGGACTTGAATGTAGAATGGAAGAAGAACTTATAATTTAGTAATAGACATTTCTCCCAAGCACAAATACATATGGTTCATATGCATATAAAAAGATGCACAAAATATCACTGGCCATTATGGTAAATGCAAGTCAAAATCGCTATGAGATCACTTCATGCTCACCAGAGTAATTATAATGAAAAAAATATTCACAGAGTGGAGAAAATGGAGCCCTCATCCATTTCTGGTGGGAAGGTACTTTTATCTGCCATGATTTTGTCTTTGTATTTGAATTTGCCATGTAATACTTTTGACTTTGATTTTGATTTTGTCTTAGTTTGTTTGGACTGTTATAACAAAATACATTAGATTGAATAATTTATAAACAACAGAAACTTATTGCTTGTAGTTCTGGAAACTAGGAGTTTTGAGATCAAAGTGTCAGCTAGCTCAGCATCTATTGAATGCTTGCTCTCTGCAGACTGTGACTGATATCTGACCTCAGAAGGGAAAAAAAAAACAAGCTCCTTGTGAACCAGTTTTATAAAGCTACTCGTATCAAAGGCTCCACACGTCTTAATACTGTCACCTCGGTAGTTAAGTTTCAATGTAAGAATTTTAGGGAGACACAAGCATTTTGAACTACATACAAATTTTAAGCTGTAAGAATTTTAAATTCAATCTTTCTCTTGACATCATGCTAACCCACATTAAGAGTGTTTATGTATTTGATTTTTAAAATGTTCCTGCCAGCTCAAACCACTGGCAGCACATGCATGACTGTTGTATCAGGTGGCTTGTACCACTGATGTTATAAACAGATCTAACCACTTCAATTATTAAGAAAATTAATAAAAAGCTGCTCAGCTGTATAGCCATGCATTTATCACCAGTGGTGCAAGCTGCCTGGAGTGAGACATACAAATCACAGCTTTATTGTGGATGTGTTAAGCATAGTCGTTTTCATACCCAATTGCTACATGTATTGTCTATATTCTGCTCACCATTTCTCCTCTTCTCAGGAAGGGATATCCAACCTTACATGTGATGTTACGATTTGATTCACAACTATCTTTTTGGATCCCCTAGGAAGAAAGTAAACAGAATTAAAGTAGAGAAGCAGGTGAAAACACTTTCCCAGTTGTGCTTTAGAGACTGCAGTGCCAAGATATGTCTCCATTGGACTAGGAGAGTCACATCACCCTGGCACCACCTGTTCTTAGGTTCATTAAAATCTAAAAGAGATCACTTGAAAGTGCTGGAAAGATAGCATGTCTCACCAGGGATTTAGCTCAGTGGCACAAGTGCCTGCCTGGCACGCACAAGGTTGTGAGTTTGATCCCAGGTACCAAACAAACAAACAAACAACAAGAAAATAACACATCTCAGTATCTTCCATAAATCCTCAGTTGGAAAAGGAGACCACCAGCAGCACCTACTTCACAGGTGACTGTAGTGACTGAACACAATAATCCACACATACTGGACTGGCACAGAGCAGCACACAGTGCGCATTAGTATGTAGAAGAGTTTAGCAGAGTGGAGAATAAAGACTCTGACCTGTGACCGCCAGGATTTAACTCCCGAATCTATCACAATTGGCTTTATCCTAGACAAGAGTCCTTACCACTCTGTGTCTAATATTCTAACAAGTGGAGTTAGTAATACTTGACTTGATTGAAACTAAAATGTCATTTAATATGCAGTACACCATTGTTATATACACCAATAAAGAGGAAAAATAATGCTGCTAGTTAAATAAACACATTTATCAATTTAAAACACAATTACAGGATATCAAAATTGTAAAAAAGGGTTATTTTCAAACCTGTGTAATGAGTAAGCATAGTAATACTTACAAAAGAATTAATGGGAATTAAATATGTGAAATCCTTAAAACAGTGCTGAGCACATAGCATAGCTAAAGAAAGATAGGCCATTATGATTACTGTTGCTAACACAAGCGGTGGACATACACTGAGAGTTTTGTGGCTTCGACTCTTGCCAAGGCCATTAAGTTGGCTAAAAACAATACAGGCAATGATTCTCAATGTGGCACTCCTTCCAGAGGAAACTTCAGTGGCAACAGTTTCCCAACACTACTTTATACTTATATTGTGTATTTATATAATTATTTGTGTTCATAATTAATACTCTGAATCCAAGATATAGTATATTAATGATATTTTTAAAGTCTACTTTAGTCATTATAGCTCTGATTTTCTAACAAATGAAGAGATATATCACTGAAAACCCTGAGTTTATGGAAACTAGACAATAGTGTGTAGTACTATGTGCATTTTAAAATGTGAATCATATAACACTAATTTATATAAATATATATATAGAATGTAATCTCAAAGCTATTCATTTATTTGGAGATCACAATTAAAAGCAAAGTTCAAATTTGGAAAAACTAATAACCTTGTTGTGGTATTATATGCAGATATTTTATTGACAAAATATTTTAAAAATCTATTAGACAGATTTTTTTCAATCTCTCAAAAGAACTTCATTATGAATTAATAAAACATAGTCATTGAACACAGATCTTTTGTCAAAGTAAGGATTTTGTCTAAAAAGGGAGAAATAGTACATATTTTAGGAATTTTTTAGGATTTTTTTTCAGCACAGAGATCTTTTTCTGCACCTCTGTTAAAATAATTCTAACTTTGTTATATTTACTTTTTTTCTTGACTCAGTCTCAATTTCATTGGTTTTAGGTGTCTGTCAACATACATTTTTGATACATCAGCTATCTTCCTCAGTTATCTGAAGAAGAGACATCTTCAAAGAAATAAAATACAGCAAAAAAATTTTAAACAACTTGGTACTTTTGGAATTAGTGTACCCTGGTTTTTCAGTATTAATGTATATTGATTTGAATTTTGCAAAATTCTATTCTTATATAAGTAATATAATAAAAATATTATCTCAGTAATATGAAAAGCATGTTTAATAAATGGTGGTTATAATAATGAATAAATAAGTTTATTTTTTTTACCTCAATTCCTGAAAAAATTAGATTTGGAGAATACTGTGCTATTGTTCTGGTGTTATAAGCACTGTCACCCTTATTTTTGACTGTGATGCTAATGTTGAACTTGTCATTCTGGGACTTGACAATAAACAGGCCCTTTTCTGTGGTGGATACATCCAGGGTAAGGTCTGAAATACATTTTTCCTTGTTTCCACAGTCTTTGGCAAAGGGAATCTGAAAAAGTCACAAGAAAGTTTTCAAATTGTATTTAAGTGGTACTGAAAATTATCTATTAGTTTGTGCAGCAGAAATGACACAGTATCATGGTATGTTAAGCAGTAACAGCCTCCTTGCTGGTCTCCTCTACCCACTCTTATTTCCTTCCAATCATTCAGATTGTGCTTGAATTATTCCTTAAAAATTATTCCCACCATTAAACCAAATTTAAACTTCCAATACCATTGAACTGTCTTTTTAAAAAAAGTTTAAAATTTGCCCAGCGGCACTAAGTACTGAAGGATCTGGCACTTGCCTTTGCCTCTGTCCCCCTTTCACATCACTCTTGTGCATTAGTTCCAGACACAGCAGGTTTCAGGATATCTCAGGACCTTTATGTATCCCCTTTGCTCCCCTGTCTCCTCTAAATAACATGAAAAATCACCCTGTCCTTCAGCTCACAACCAGAGTGTTCTCCCAGGATCCTCCACTGACACAGAAGTTCCTGAGGAGCCCTAATACTCCTTGACAGCACATACTCGATTCCTTACACCTGATCGCTGGGTTAGACTGTCAGCTCTGTGTCTGGGACATGGGAGACAATAAATCTATCTGGAAGCTGGGAAGGGAGAGTGGAAGACAGTTCTATGGGGAAAGCTAATTCCTCCCTTGGTGCTATGCTCTTGACATCCTGCTCCTTCTCTGACTCCTCACTCATTTACTGGTGTGGAACGGCGGTCTCTGAAATTAGAAGCAAGATTGGAAGAATACAGCTCAGTCTCTTCACAATATTTTGTTCTTACGGTAGCCAAGAAAGCATATTCTTCCCAGCACCTCTACTTTTTATGGATTATAGGTGACTCAGAATCAAGAAGGCCAGATATTGATTGATCAGCACTGTTGATTTCTTGTTGTTTGTGGTCTAAGTACAAAGTTCAGTACAAGGATACTAAGGATACTTAAACTGTGACCTGCAACCCTGTATGTATTAGGTTTATTAGGAAGAAATTTCTTTCAATTGAGCTTCACTTCAGATGGGGTTAAAAAGAAAAAAAAATGGCATTATTTATTAGTTCCCTAAACTCCCACAACGGGAAGTAAGAAGGACTGAGAAATGACTGAAAAAGGCTAATTTCTATATGCATGTATACACATTATTGATTTAGGGTTAAGCGTTTCTGTATTTCAACCTTTTTCCTATTACATTGACAAATTGTTATTCTGACTTACATATTCATGTACTGAGTTTGGCAAAGAATCATCAAGAACAGGCCCATTTTCTGGATCAGTAAGGTTAAAATCCAAAGTTACTCTTATGGAGTCCTGAAAGTCATGCTTGTCCTAGAGGTTGAAAGATAACAATATGTCATTAGTATCACATTTGCTTGATGTTCTGATCTGGCTTTTTTCAGCCCTAAGGTTTACTAGAACCTTCTTGTGCAACTAACTGAGCCTATGACCTCATGAGGCTTTTGCTTCCCTGGAAAGGGATAGCTTTTCTGCTTTGACAAGAGACATAGCTGGAAAGTAGAGACCTCAATCTGTGACCATTTGATTCATTGCAGCTAATCAGAAGGGCCTGCTGGTGGGAGGGGGGCCTGCTGGTGGGATGGGATACGTGGTAATTGTTTAATGTCATTTCTCTTGAGACCTCAGCTAAAAATCAGTGTGTAATACAGTACTTACCGGAAAGTCTTCCAAAACTTCTTTAAATTGAGTCACATATCTATATATAATATTATATATATAGGGGCTGGGGATGTGGGTCAGTGGTGCAGCCCTTGCTGGCATGCATAAGGTCCTGGGTTCAATCCCCAGCACCACATTAAAAAAAAAGGTATATCCACAAATATATTATACATATATATATATATATATATATATATATATATATATATTATATGCACCTAGTTCTATGAGAATTTTATAATGTAAACTGATATGGAAAAATATGAATATGATATTGAATATGAATATAATATGAATATTATTAATGCTATCATCAATAATCTTCATTCACAGTGTCCACAATTATGAGCTGCATATATATTATTGTGAATTATCTTGCTATTACTCAAAAGTGAATAACTACTAGGGTTCTTATTTTACAAATGATAAGTTGAACTTTTAAGACTAAATGACCTCATGATCTTACCACAATCCCTAAAGCTGACTACAGAATAAATGTTAAAATATTCATTAAAATCCAAAAGAATTTTGGAACTTTTGAAATTAGTCCTTTCCTTTAAGCACAGTACCTAGACACAGCATGGACATTGAACTTGTGAATACAGACTGCAATCACTTTCAGTAGATTACAGGCAGTACATCTAATTTTATATATGTTATAACTCCTAAATATTCACTTTTAAGGAATTAAATAGGAGGAATAATTCCAGTTTTATTTTCTCAGATCATAGTTAGAGCTTAGTGTCAAGACACCATATATATATATTCATGGGGAATACTGACATGAAAATCAATGAGGAAGAATAAATGCATACACCGGGATGCAGTTTTTGTCATTTTTCTGGTTTAAAATTTGCAAATATAAAAAATAAGTACATTAAATACATGGAAAAAAATAAGAGGTAGGAAAATCGTCTTTATTCTTTAAGATTCTAAGATCATGTTCAAGTCTCTTAAGCCTTAATTTTGTGTACTAAAATCAATGTTTCTTCATTACCTCCATTCTGCTTTCTTGCAAAATACAATCATGCATATTTTAAGAATATGTTTAAGGAATTCCCGACCTCAACTGGTAACACTTTCCACATATGCAATATTCCAATAAAATACATCTAAAATGATTCAAATTGATTTACCCACAATCTCTAGGGATTAATAATTTACTTTTCAAGCCTCTCTGATTCACTGAAATAGAAAAAAACTAAAGTAGCACAAAGTCTGAGACACCAGAAAATACCAGAATTTTGTTCCTTTCACGTCGAAGAGCAAGATACATATTTCACTGGAGCATATGCCTCATTAATTTTCTCTCAGGACAATTAGTTTATCACTGATCATACACATTTGACATATGAAGCTCACTTAAGTAAATAACACTTTCAAACTGAATGAATGAATGAATGAATAAAAAAGAATAAATGAAAAAGGTTTCTCGTCAGTTATTACATGAATGTCTGATACACATGAGGAAGACTAATGGTAGTTTTATAAAATATATTTGGAGATAAAACCAGGCCAGTGATTTTCTGATAAGAATAGACAAACAGTATGAAATTAATACTGTGTGCTTTGAAATAGAACAGTAAGAATTTGACTGACTTGAAACAAGACATCTATACTATATTCTTAATTTGGAATAAGGCAGCTGTAATATATGATTTACTTGCCAACATGTAGAAGGAGTGCTTAATGCATTTGGATTCTTGAACTGTGATGTTTCTTTGAATCTTTCTTTCCTGAGTTCCAGAGAAAAAGCTTCGTGATATCTGTCTTAAGGAATCTAGGGTCACACGGTACTGCATATCTGTAAAAGTGAAAGAAAAATTGACACACATGTTTATCTGAAGGTGACTTTCATATGGTTCAACTCATTAAACTAGCAAAGTAGAAAAATCTCTTGAGTAATTGATCAGTGAAAAGGTCCTCTTACTCACCATATCTACATTAATGCAATACCCTCAGCTGTCACAAAGATAACCCTGAGGCACTATTACAAAACTGGTTTATGTTCACAATGCTCCTAATGTTTAATAATGCTTCTTTTAATGCATTCGCCCATAAAAACTCACACATGCATATGAACATATCTAATTTACTGAGTATGTGTGTTCACTATATTTTCCCTTAAAATATTTGTTTTAGTTTAGAATTACTGGAACACTGCCTGGAATATTGATTATGATATATTTCAATAGAGACAAAACAGGTATTAATGATATTTTATCTTTTTAAATAACAGATTCACCTTAGATTATGTTCAAAACACTATTCATTCACTAAAATAAGCATATCACAATGAGGAAAAAAGTGAAGTGGTACTTTGTATTAGGGCTATAATTTTCATTTGATTATCTAGTTAACAAAAATTAAATAAGACCGAAATAATGTTGTGTATTGAAACTTAAATCATTATTTTACATTCCTATATTTCATTTACCTTCTTGTCAGGGGACTATTTAGAGCATATATACTCATGAGGAGAAAAATTGGATTTAAGGATTATTCTGTTTTCTCATTGTACTTACTTTGTGTTTGCAAAGTATATCACTCTTCTGCAGGCAATGACCTTTATAGCTGTGATGTCAATGTATTTAAACATCATTAAAAAACCGTTTAGAAAGCACAGTGTGTAGCAATGAGGGATACACAGGCTGACGTGATGAACTGAGCACCCCACACTGAACGAGTCTCACTCTATAAAACCAGCAGCACCTTCTCAACGTAAAGGAATTCTGGGCAGCCAAGTATGCAGGTCCTCCGTAATACTAGTCTTTCCCAGCAGGGGGCAGGAAAAGGGAGAAAATGCTTCGTGGAAATCCAAAGGAAGGCTAATTTAAGTATTTCTAAATGCTGCCTCTCTATATATTAGTACCTGATTGTTCATAGTAAATAAGAGCCAGAGGACACTATAATGTTGAGGTCTATGCACACAAGCATGTAATTTTTTTTTTTCCCTACACAGTAACCTGGGTTCTGAAATCTATTCTTTGTACAGCAGAACTGTTTTCAATAGCTATGGTGCAAGTGTAATGGAGCTCACCATGGCTGGGGCAACTACAGTATCCTACTGGATCTCATGCTGGAGCTAATACATCATCCTCTGCCCAAAAGAACTAGCTATAATGATTATACTTACCAGCTTCATAAATGGAATCTTCTTTAGACCTCAATTTCACATCAAAACACATTGTAGCATTTATGCACACTGTTTCTTTTCCCTCTACGTGACAGTTTTTCTTTTGAATATTCACTTTGTTGGGTTCAAAATTCATGGAGACTTCAACTACAGCCACATCCCGGGACCTAAAAACACATAAACAATGGGGGTTATTTGCACATTTTACGTTTAATAAATGTCATCCACTTGAGAGTGCAGTGTGACTGCATCGGGGAAGATTCTCTTTTGCATATCAAAAGGGCTCTCAGGAATCCATTCTTTAGTGCAGAGGAGATTATGTCTTATTTTCTGAGGAGACCCAGATTGCTTTAGACTATTCAGGGCATTTGGTTCAAAGGCCAAAGTTCTGGTTTCGCTTGTAATAAAAAAGAGATGCAAACAAGTGCCCAAGTGCAAGCTCAGAAACAAAATTGTGTTTGGAATATTTCTAAATTTCCACTTTAGTCCAGAGACCCTTAGAAACCTTGGAGTGTTCCTGTTAACTTTCACATGGACTGTAATACTTGTCTATTATTGTGGATTCAGTCCTGTCTGTTTCTGGAAAGAGTAAGTAGAAGCACTAAGTTAGGTATGTATGTTATTTCATTTAATTCTTGAATTATGTTTACTAATAAGAAACACACTAGCCTTCCTCTTATCCACAGTTTTGCTTTCCACTGTTTCAGTTGTATGTGGTCAACCATGTTAAAAAAAATTAAACAGAAAATTTCAGAAAGATATAATTCATGCATTGTAAACTCTGTGCTCTGAGTAACATGATCTTGTACTTTCCTGGTCTGTCCTACCTGGGGTACAAACATCCTTTTGTCCGGTGTATCCATACTCTATATCCTACCAACTCCTTACTTAGTGGCCACCTCAGTTTTTTGGTTGACTGTGTACCATCACACTCAAAGTCTGTTACTATCTGAGGTTTCAGGTATTCACTGGGGGTCTGGTAAAGCACCTCCATAGATAAGGGATGATTACATTATCTTTATTTTGTATATGAGGCAACTAAAGTAACTGAGACTGAACTTTTACCCAAGATCAAAAGCTGTTAAGAAGGAAAAAGCTAGATTTAATCTTAATCCTTTTCACTCTAAAGCCCAGGAATTTGCACTGGTCCAAAATGGTGGCAGAGTGAAATTTTAGGTAGAGAGAATACGTGGAACTTGTGGTCACTGCCTTTGAATGAAGTCAGAATAGTGCTGGGCATCTTTACTTGGTTCCTGCTTTGGGAGCAGAACCAATTCTTTATAACTAGATATGTTCTGAACACTGATGTCTCTGGTTATACTTTTGCATTTAAAAAATGGTACATTTTTCTTTTAGAACAATTTACTCATGTAAAGCATGACAAAACATGGAAGTGCATAAAGAAAACACAGTAGTTTATAAGTCTACCACTCAACAATAATCATCAGCAACATTTAGTATCCTAAGTGTTTTGTCTTTGCAGAAAGATAGCAACATATGTATACATACATATATACTGTTATACACATACATATGTATACATGCATATTTTTGAGCTTATACTGAACAGCTTTCAAATATTTATATTTCTCTGAGTGCTTTATTTTTAATGCCAGCCTACTGTATCAGCATATGCATATATCATAATTTATGTATTCACTTCCCTCTCATTGGATATTTAGTTTTATTTTTCTAAAAAAATGGTTAATAATACAGTAGTATGATTGCTCTAAAGATAATACCTCTTTAACCATATTTCTAGATTCTATCTTTAAATTGTTTTAAGTAGTAAGTTCCTTAATTATGAATACTTTAAGACCTTGAAATATGTACTGACAAATATTTTCTGAATTTCAGACAGTTTACCCTGTCATCAGCCATGAATGACCACGCTTAACTTCCTGTTTAGTACATGGATTCTCCATACATGAGGCTGCCTTGACCACTGTCTACCTCACACACCCTGACTACTCCAATGGCATCTTTACATGGGCTATGGTTTGGTCTAGTCCAGGTGACAAGGCTCTTGTTTTCTGCTTCCAGACAGCTTTGATCATCTTTGCACTCTGCTTTTCATTTCTATCCAGTCACTGCCTGCTTTAGCATTGCAGTACTTTATGTTCCATTATTCTGGTTTGCTTCATTCTGCTGTTAACAGACCTTGGGCTATGGCAGAAGTTGTATCTGTTTCTATAGGTCATGTAAATGAAAGAAGAGTCAATTATCCCTAAAAGCTCATACAGCTTGATTATACATCTCTTCTAGAAAAGTCTTCCCCTATACCTTCCCAGTATTAGTCAGCTTTCCTTTTTCTAGGAACAAAACTGAGAAGCCGTAACCTAAAGAAGGAAATGGTTTACTTGGTTCACAGTTTCAGAAGATTGAGATCATGATTCACTGGTTCCCAGGCTGGTTCCCATATCATGGTGGCAAGGTGTTGCACAGTAAAGATACTTAGATCATGGCAACCAAGACACAGTAGAATAGCAGCAAAGAGGAGAAATTAAGGAACTAGATATAGATTCCAAGATCATGACTCTAAAGTTCACACAGACACGGCTAGAAGTGTGTTCTTCTAATCCCCCGCCATGCTCCAAGTCAAAAAAGTTGACAATTATGTCTACCTATCACTCTCTCAAGTAAATAACTTGGATCTATTTAATGGAGTAGAAAAGGAAATAGACATTTGGTATGGCACAAGCTCCAGTCATATGCTGAAATCAGGAGCTATCTGTGAAACAGGAGCAAATTATAAAATACTTACCAGAAAAGGGCTGCACCACCAAGACCCCCAATTGTCACATCAGTCAAACCATCACCATTTAAATCCATTTCTCCGTGGATAGACTGGCCAAAAAATTTCAGTGTCTTGCCATCTCCACCTGATGGGATACGCTGTGAAAATTTCAGCATAGAGTTCCATTTCAGAAGACTGTTTAAAACAGTTTCAAATAAACTTGAGAATTTAGATTGGTTAACAAAATATTAAAAGCTCTTTTGGGAACTAAGAAATACTTCATATGGAAAAAGGAGGAAATTCTCAGGTGTTCTCAAAGGACATTATTCTTTTTATTTTACAGACAAACTCATTTCTAGGTTACATTTTTGGTGACTGATCTGTGCACATTGCCATGTATGACATGTTTGTTAGCTATACTTCTTGATTTAGCATTATTGAAAGGTGATGATATTTGGATAGAATCTGATGACTGGACTGGAAGACCCTCCCTAAACTGAGGGTCATCTCATCCTCTTGATTTCTACTTAAAAAACATAAAACAAAAACTCAAGTAAGGCAAGCCAAATGGAAACTTTTTATGCTTAATTTTGTGCGTCTCACTGGAAAGTAGTCCCATATTATTTCAGAAAACAGATCATGGGATCCTGAAGAGGTTGGTTCTGGATCATTCTGCATATTAGCAGCATCTCTGGTTCTCATAGAAATGAGTAAGCCAGATCCTTACTTATTCCTTAGGAAAGAATTTTGCCTGTATCTAAACAAATTTAAACCTAATGTTCTATTTTATTATGTTTGTTGAAAACTGTTCCTTAATTCATCACTATTTTATAAAATATATCTTTTTATGAAAATCTATTTAATTGAATGATTAAAAATGTTTATTTTTTACTTCAAATGCCATTCCATTAAATTTTTAGGATTAATGCTCAAGGAGTAAAGTGCTAATACCCAGTAAACAAAATCTCTTCCTGTGTTTCTTGATCCCATGTTCTTCAATGGTTAATATTGCCCAGTTTTAGTTAAGTATATAGTGCTTTTTAAAGATTTTTTTAATATAAAAGATTAAACCCACAACCTCATGCATAGTAGACAAGCACTTGGCCACTGAGCTATATCCCAAACCCTTTTTAAAACTTTATTTTGTTTTAAATTATTTATTTGTAATCTTATTGAGCTGTTCAGGCTGGTTTTGAACTTGTGATCCTTTCTTGGCCTCTTGAGTAGTTGGAAGTAGATGTGTACACCAGTGAACCTGACACATGAAGATTTTTAACAGAAACTGATCATTTATGAAATAGATAGAAGTGTTGTCACTGAAATGAGCTCTTCATGTTGTTCACTATTATTATTATGACTATGTAAGATAAAGACAACTTCATAATAGATTAATAGGTTCTGGAAACTCTGTTGACTACAGAACCAGACACTATTCAAATATAAAAAGAAATAATGTTTAGATTTCTTTTCATAGTACAGAAACTAGAAAGTGTTCAGTTATGTTTATTCATAAGCAGCTGTTCAATGGCTAACTATGGTATTATTACCAAACAGCAGATGATTGCATTAGACCTCTATAAAATCCTCATGTTTTTACACTGCATTAAGAGATTCTTTTAATATTTTTCTCATGTTTGAAGAAATTAAATGTATAGATGAGAGCCGTTAACTAACAATAAATTTAAAACAGGAGCAACAGAAATCCCCTGCAGGCTAAACTTAATTTTTCAAAACTTTTCTAAGAAAGTTACTTGTGAGAAAATTATAAACTTTGATAAGACAAAATTCATTTGATGAAAGTATATAAAATTAATTCATGAGTACAAATTTAGTACTATTTCATTATAACAGCTTGAGCATCAATTATAAAAGCAGTACTCTCATCTTTTTTATTGTCTAATTCATATGATTATTCTATTATTCAGAAAGGAATATTCTTGGGATGAAATACACTGCAGATGTAGAGCAGCACTATTACAAAGTGGTTTTTGTCTGTTTGTTTTGCCTTGTTTTTCTAAAATCTCTGGAGATAGTTTTTAGTTTTTGTTAGTATGAGTTTGCAGTATATAAAGATTACTCTTCCTGGGGGCTGCTACGTGTTTGTAGTAATGAATCTCTCTCTCTCTCTCTCTCTCTCTCTCTCTCTCTCTCTCTCTCTCTCTCTCAGTGCTGGAGATTGACCTTGTACTTGCCAGGCAGGCACTTATGCCACTGAATTATATCCCCAGCCCATAGTAATACATCTTAATTCTTTTTTATTGTAATTTTTTCTCCTCCTTTCCCTTCTCTGGATCCCTTTTCCTTTTGCAAAATATCTATCTTCTTATTTTCTATTACCTATCATGTACTTTGCTTTTTATTCATGTTTTGGTTTTCTCTTATAAAAGAAACAATGTGATAGTCAAGCTTAAATAGAAAAAAAACAAGTATAAAATATAAAGTAATTCCTCTATAAAGAATACTCAAGAGAGGATTAAATCTAGTTTCCAAATAGAGTTAGAAATTAAATAACTCATGAAACAAGACAGGTAATGCCTGGCATGAAATCCACTTAGCAGTGACAAGTGGAAATCCGTTGGCTTAACTGCTTACTTGTGCATACTCTTTCCTTATAGTTTTACCACTGCCGTGATAAATGTATACAGCTCCAGCGTGATCATCTTCCAGTGGAGCACCTATCACGACGTCATTAAATCCATCAAGATTGAGGTCTTTCACAGCAGCAATAGCTGTTCCAAAACGAGCCCCACATGGCTCATTTTTGTTTTCTTTTGTGCATGAGTTGTGCTTCAGAGATGAGCAGCAAGTCTGCTTAATTGGTTCCAGGCTCATTTGATATTCAAACTTTGTCTGGAAGGAAGATAAACAGGATACTGATGGGCTTTTATCACTACAAAGACAGAGTTGATTTTTAAAGTACATGATAAATCAGTGCTATTAAAAAATATTGGTGTATCAATGGTAATATTTGTAAAATTTCTTTAAAACTGAGGCTATCTGACAGCAAAGTTAGGATCCCAAAGAACCGATTTTAGAAGTACCAGAAGATATACTGAGACTCTTAGAGAGGTTTCTTTTAGCACTTTTGAGTATCTAAACAATATCACCTTTTTAACCTTAAAGAACTTAATTTCAAAATTCTCAGCTTATATCATGCTCCTTTCTGTACCCAACATAGTACTTCTTTGATAAGGCTCCTTTTATTCTCTTCTATTGTGTTCAAAAGGCAAATTTTCTTTACAGTTCCCTGTAGAGGAGAGGAAGATAACCATTCAGCAAGGGCAAAAGTATCAGAAAGTGTGAAAAACCACACTTTCGGGGAGGGGGTGGCAAAAAAACAGAACAGAATAAGACTCCTCCAAAAAAGTTTATAAAAGAAAGTAAAATACAATAGGAAAAAAAGAGATGCAATTTATGATTTAAAATAATACAGGAGAAAATATGAGTTTTAAAAAGCTAAATAAACACTGGCTGTGCTATAAATAGCAACATAATTTCATAATGAAAAAAACAAGATTTTACCTACAAATGATATCCATTATCAAGAATAGAATTTCACTCCAGCCCAGTGAAGTATTCCAAAGACTACGGTAGTTCCTGGGAAATATCTGATCTGTCTTCTTTATCACATCTGTTCTAGTATAAAATATACTTTACATTTTCAAGTAGAAAATATCTAAGGGCTAGAACAACTTTAGAATTCTAAATTTTCCTTTTGAAACTGTTTTCAAGTAGAAAATATCTAAGGGCTAGAACAACTTTAGAATTCTAAATTTTCCTTTTGAAACCGAGGCTTTCATGGCATGAATGGACCTTGAAAATTTTGCTGTCTTTTCTGTAGTGAGGGAAAAAATGAGAACTGTGCTATTCAATGTTAAATGGACAGAAAAACTTTCCCTGGATTTCCACCAAACTCGGCTCCCATTACCTGATTCAGAGTATACACATATACTTTTCCTTGTTCTTCTTTCTCTGTTCCCATGTACGTGGGAGCTCCGATAAGAAGGATGTCAGTGTTAGAATCATTATCAATGTCAATTGTTGTTAAAACACTGCCAAAGTAGGAACCAATCTAGGGCATAAAGCAAAACAAAGCAAACAGTCTGATGAACATCAAATGTTCTAAAGAAAGCTAAAAATCTGCATTCCTCTGCTTCTGTCAATGTAGAAAAAGATATAATATTCAATTGGCAAAGGCAATGAAATATAAAACTAGGTAACTCAGCAATCTTTAATCTAAAAATAATAGATGGTCCAATCCATGAGGATGAGCAATTGTTACAGATTTTGAAGCTTGAGAATAAGAGAAATGATTCCCTTTAGCTTTTACCTTATAACTGCTTTTTGTTTTCCACAAGTTACATTAGTGATACTGCAGTGATTAAAAAGAAAATACCATGAGTTAGAGGAGACAATCTTCTGGGATGGGCTCATACAAAGCTTAAATGTAGTAATATGAAAATAAGAAATAAGTACATTAATAGAAGCTGAAAGGTCCTGGAATACTGCAGTATATTTTACCTAATGATCTTAGATGATTTTCTACTCATTTACTGCTAAGTTTTGTCCCAGCAGCTATGAGAGATAGAAAAATATGAAAGGATTGAAGGAGGCTATCTCTTGTAGTACTACATTTTTTTTCTTTTAAAGATAGGGATCTGCTTTGGGGGAAAACAGGGAACTTACATTTCATTATACTATTTAAATGCTTATATCACCTTCTTGTGTTAGTTTCTATGATTTTATTTTTGCTCTCATAATTTGCTCCTATTTTATAGAAGACCTCGTCTTTTTATTTTGCTGCCTCCTTTCCCACCTCTCATCCCCTAAATTTGGCATTTTATAGAGCTCAGACCTGTGATTTTCTTTCCATTCTTTCCCTAGACAACCAGTGCTTCCAAGCACCATCACCATACTGCACATTTCAGTCTTCCTACCTAAGGCCCCAGATCTACATTTCAAGGCATTGCTAGATAATGTGAGATTGGCTTTGGGATGTACTTTTGATGGTACTTTTCTTGCAATTTATGAAAGGTTTCAAGTGTTTTTTTTTTTAAAGAGTGGAATTAATCAAGAGCATAACAAAAATGTGATAAACTCTGGCAACACTGGGCATTCATTCCCACATAGTAATGGCCTCTTAAGCTGAGTGCGAATTTGCCAGCTACCTTGATCATGGTTTCCCCAGCTTCCTAGTTGCTTATACCTGTCAGCCTTTCTCATTTGCTTGACTTACCTGGCGCCTGCATCTGAATTTTAGCTCACTGTTATAGTAAATATATCTAAAGTCCAACACCATTTTTGACCCACTTATGGCAAAGCTTGCAAGTTTTTGACTTTTTGCATGAAATTCATACGTGTTACCTAGAAAAACTAAAGGAACAAAAATTTTAACAACAATTTTATTATGTTCTATTGTTATGGGCATTCCAAAAATGGAACACAGGTATGAAAGGATTAAAAATACCACATCATTCATGATTCTGTCCTCTACTTGCATAAGCAGTTTTCCACAAAATATTATACTTCCTTACACTTGTAACAAAATGATAAAAGACCTAAGATGTTATCTAAAATGTTTCATTTTACTTTTTCAGTTTCACTTTATTTATGTCCATTATACCCCATCTTTTTCCATTTTTTATTGCTATCTCATTTTAGGTTTTTTTTTTTCCTCATCCTTAAACCACAATAGTCTTATTTCTATTGTTGAAGTAGTTTTGAGTGTAATATTTAAATATGAAGTCTTTCCCAAAGACTCACATATTGAGGGCTTGATTCTCAATGCAGCAGTGTTCAGAGCTGGGGCCTGGAGGTCACTGAATAGTATGCTAATCTAATCAATGTTTTAATTCGCAATGCATTCAAAGATGAATGGGCTATTAGAGATTAATGAAAGCAGATCTCTGGAGGTAAACTTTGAAAGGCATATGTTGTCCCTGACCCCTTCCTGGCTTTTTCCCTATCTCTCTGCCTTCTGTTGCCATAAGGTGAGTAGCTTTCTTCCATCACACCTTTCTTCCCATCATTACAGAAACAATGGAGCCAGCTAACCATGGACTGAAACCTCTGAAACTGTGAGCCAAAGTATTCTTTTCTTTAAATTGTTTATCTCAGATGTCTTGTCACAGCAACACAAAACTGAGTAATAAAGCCTGGTATGTAAGAATTTGGTCTCTGATACACTCTTATTTTCCTGGGAATCTGCTGCTAAAGAAATACTAAATGTATTGCTGAACAATATTGGTGGCGGTGAAAACAGACTCTGGTTGGGATGTTGCACTTTTGACATGAGGAATCATAAGTGATCTCTAAGTCCCTGATGGAGATGATGTATTTTAGGCTTCCCAGAAGTGAATCCTGTAACATGCAGGCCCATCTCATAGATATTGGAAGGTATGTCTGCGTGGTCATCATAAAGGACACTATTTCCCGTGGGGCATGAGGCTCTAGACTAAGGCAGCTCTTAGGCCTGCCTGCTGAGAGTTTCCCTGGCACTGGGGCTGTATGCGGGGCTAAGATTTAGCTAGGACATCTATAGATGAGCAAAGTTGAATCAACCCTTCCTGTATAGTTTCCTGAGTTGAAATATTTACAAAAGTCCAAAAAGAAATCCCCTTTAAAACTGTAGAATAAAGTTAATAAGTCTCTTTAGAAACAGTAAGAAAACTATGAGATGGGTCAAGCTATTACAATTCAAAAATAACCAAAAATATCATAGTAAGATGTTTCAGTCTAAAAAATATTGTAAATATTGATGTTTACCTATTATGTGTATTATTTCCTATACTATTTTGAATATTCAATATGACCTAAAAAGAATTTTCAGTTTTACATGTTACAATTTCTAATTGCCTCTAGGATATAATCCAAATCTTTTAGTTTGTCATTCAAAACGTCATACAGTTGGGGTTCATATTATCTCAACTCTTCCACTTACCTTTCTACTTATTGATATTTTATCTTTCCCTTAAGACTCAGCCCAAATTTATCTCTTAAGATTTTTTGCACCAATTTTAGTTTAAAGCAATCTTTGTATCTTCTGAATATAAAGTTTATGCTGCTGGTAACTCTATGTTCCTTGATGTTTTAGGTCTCTTTTCTTGTATATATTTTGTATATCTCTATCTCAATCTATTATCTATACATCTTTCTTCTACCCCGTGCAACTGAAATATTCATGAGGTCAAAGATGCAGATCCTTTTCTTTCTTCTAAAGAATTTAGTGGGGGTGGAAGAGTTTGCTCACAGTGGAAATTTAATGTTTATTGCTTTTTAAAAGTTTAGGACAACAGTTAGTTACATAGAGGAGAACAGGTTAATTTAAAACAATATTTTTCCTGTTTACCTGTTCTCCATGGAACGCCTGGAGAATCTTGATGTGTCCATCTTCCATCCTATAGATGATGACCTGGCCTGTGTGATTGTATCGAGGCTGTCCCGCAACATAGAGCACATCACCAGAAGCAGTGGCAGAGTTCACTGTGTAACCTAAACAAAGAGAGACTCTAGGTATACATCTATCCTCATAAAGTCTGCATGTAATATATCATGAATCATTTTAAATGGCTGGGACAAACTTTTTTCTCTATTTTAACATAGACTTCCCTTTTTAAAAAATAATGTGAAAATGCATAACAGAATTTGTTTAGGTTAGCAGCTTCTAATATGTCCTCTGGTTACCTACCCTAGTTGCTTTATTCTGAAAATGTATCCTCTCCCTACCCCCACTAACCATTAATTTTTCACTATTTAAAGACACAATGACCTGACAGTTGTGACAAGTACCCTGCAAAAACTGACAACCTTCAGTTCACCACTTACTTTTCATGTGGATGCAAGTGTCTGTTGTAGACATTAATAGTCATATAGTTGAGATTATAGAAAATGTAAGTTTTTCTGAATTGCTACTCAATTTTTAGTTGTAATTTTATTTATTTATTTATTTATTTATTTATTTATTTATTTATTTATTTTTGACACTGGGAATCAAACTCAGGACCTCACATTGCCCAGCAGGAGCTGTGACACTGAGCTATATCCTGGGTGCCAACTTTAAATAGTTGAAGATTGTTTATCTGAGCTAGAACATAAATGTGTACTTATTACCCTGGCCATTTCTTGATGGAATACTAGCACCTAGCCATTTTAAAATTCTTTTTTGTATTATGATTAAGTGTACAAAGCATCTTTGAATAGTTAATATATTTTTTCTTTTGTATTTTTTAGACATAAAAGTCAAAGAATATATTACTGGATCAAATTTTTAATGATTTTTATACCATTGAGTAAATCGTTTCCATTGTTTTGTGAACAGTTGTATAAGAGACTAGTTTCATTACATCTTGCTAGAGATTGTTATTGTTATTTGAATTTGAAGATATTTGTTTGCATTAAACATTGTCAACAGCAGTAACTTTGTGTATTTAATGTGTTTGATTAATGATGATATTTAATAGTTTTTCATATGTCTGATTATTTCTCTGTGTTTTCATGTACCTTAAAATTTTTAATATTCTTTTTTTATGGTTTTACTTTAATTTTCATGTTTTTGGGGGAGGGGTGTACTGGGAATCAAACTCAGGACCTCACGCTGTTATTTTGAACTGTTTCCCGAGCCACAGATTTTTTTTTTTAGTCTGTGCAATCTCCTCTTCTTGAAAACAGTTCTTTTCCAGACAGAATTATCTATGGGGGAGTTTGTGGACTGGTTAACTGGCCCTGTGTTCTCCAGGTATAGCTGGCATCTTGGGTGCTTTGTTCATCTGGATGTGATCAATGATCAGAGAATACATACATAAATGCTCCAGCTCATTATTACCCTTTGTATTTGGAACCATATGTAGCAACACTTCAGCACTTTTGGGCATTCACCCTCTGTCCAAGTTCCACACACCTACCCACTTAATCATTGTAAAAATGGAAAGACACACATTTCCTCCATGAAGTCACCTTTCAGATATTTGGTGGCTTTTCAGACGTTCATACCATTAATGGCCTGGGAAGTTTCACAGTGTTCTCTAAGTGAAGTGAAGATTTACACATTTTAATTTTCATGACTTTGTAGGGTTTTCTGAGTGAAATGAATAGTGTACCATTTTTAGAGATGGCTCAGGCCCATAATGAGAAGAGCCTGAGTCATGTCTTTCTGTTATATTATTGTTTTTTTGAATGAAGAATTAGATTTAATCTTTGTCTTTGGAGAACAGAGCTAAATCCATGGATAAAATTTACTACATTTCGACTTCAACTCTCCAGGAAGAAATATTCTAATAACCAAGGCTGTTCACAGAGGGGCCACAAAGGGATGCTATTCTTCAAAATGTCACTATACAGTCTTATGAACTCAAAGAAACATCATAGTGCCAGTTTATTTGGCAAGTATTTTACTGCCAGACAATAATTTAATTTTCTTCAAATTTTTAAAAGAACACAAGATTTTGTACGAAAATGTATTCATTCTGACAAGTGCTAAGGGAAAACAATTCCTCAGGCATATTATGCTTTATTAAGATTTCTCTCACATTCTAATTTTTCATTATTCTTTAAGGCTTTTATACTGTTAGGTATTATAGAAAGTAAAACATTCTTTTCAAACATATAATTTATTATATTTTTATATTACTAGCCACAATACTGCTTGTGAAATAAACACTTAAGAGTCATGTTTATGCATATGTAAAAAGGAAAAGACGGATGTGTAAACCAAAAAAGCTGTATTATTTCACACCGTTCTACTACGATATACAACAGACAGAGTGGAATAAATGGAGAAAGGTTAATATATGTTAATTTTTATTACTTTTGGTAATTTTCAGAGCTGTTTATGAAAATGAGTGAGTGACCCTTTTAAAACTAAGTTGAAAATTTTGTTTGAGACTTGGACAGCTTTTAATCTCGCTCTCTCTCATCTGTCTTTTTGAGACAGGTTTTCACTATGCAGTTCAGGCTAGTTTGATTCACTCTGTAGCCCCGACTAGCCTCAAACTCACAGTGATCTGCCTGGCTCATATTTCTCGTTTTAACTGGCATTTCACTCACATGTGTGATTATTTATTTGAATTTCATAATTTGCATTTGATAGCTACAAATATTACCTGATATATCACAGGGATAGTCACTGTCAGGTACCAGTGGTTTCTTATTGCAGCTCAGGGAAAGATAACGAAGGAAAGAAAAAGAGGGCCACGTAAAGGATAATTTTAATGAAAGGCAAATAATAAACATCCTTCAAATTTAATTTTGCTTCCTAAAAAGGAAAAGCACAAGATAGAAGAGAAAAACATGGATGGTATAGCTCTGTGCATGGATTTATGAAGAATAAGTTCTGTCAGTTCTCGTAATTCCCTTCTTGGAAGAAGTGTGAGATGATGAAGTAATGGGAAACCGTTATGGCTATGTTGATTCTTTGCCTTTGCGTCATTTTTTTCCCTTTTCCTTTGGAATCTGTCTTCAGCATTAGAACAACAAACTGTGGAAGAGGCGGGGAACACAATCTTGACTGCGTTCTCACCCCCAAAGACCACAGAGGCAGTTTATCGGGTCACAGAAGATAACTGTATGACTACACCCTGAAAGATATGTTCTACAGCTTCCTGCTTCATTCTGATTATTACAAATTAGTACATGAGTATTATTTTTGAGCATCCACCTTTCACTCTGCTTCTTTCTTGGATCTCACAACTTGAAATTTGCAGAGATTTCAAAATGACACAGTCACTCTCTCCTTAATTTGTTATTTCCATGAGGAAACATTTTGATGGCCTCATTTCAGATTTAGAATAATATTTGGAAACAAAACAAACAAGTCTCCACTCCCTGACCCCTGCCTTTTTGAGTGCTTTTCTATTTTGAAAGAAATCTGAACATATATTAGACTTTATGTTGGCAAAATGTCTCATATGCTAATTTCTAAATAAGCCAATGGAATGATTTCTGAAACAAAAAACATCATCTCAGCACATTGTAGTTAAAATGTAAAAAAAAATTCCTTTTTAAAACATAACGTATACATATTTTTTGAAAGAGTATTTTTTTCTCATTTTTATTTAGGTATAGTTGACAAAATGACTCATATATTATAAATACTGTGGTCAAGAATGAAGCCTGTTTTACTGTTTTCTTACTTGAATGATATGCTTAAATCTTAAATTCTCTGTTTGCTTTAACCAACCATCAACTGAAGCTTTAGGGGAGCAATAGATTTAGAATTCTAAGATTTATTTGTTTTAAAGAAATGTAATCACATAATCATTATTTAAAATATCAAAAATACTGCAGTATTATATTATTAAAATATGTGAATTTCCTAAGTAGTGACCATGTCACACACATTTGTGTACTCTACACGATGTCTTTAATTTTATAAGTATTCAATACTTTAAATAGCATTAACATCACCTACTTTTATTACATATATCTGTATTAGGTTTCTATTACTGCCACAGCAAGTTACCACAAACTTGGTGGCTTATGACAATGTAAGGGTGTTATCTTACAAGTCTATAAGTTGGAAGTCTAGAATAATTATCCCTGGGATGAAATCAGAGCAAGCAGGGCTATGATTTTGCTGGAGATGACAGGGGAGAATCTACTTCCTTATCCTTTGTAGCTTCTAGAGACCCATGGCCCCAGTTCCCTCCTTCCATATTGAAAGCCAACAGCACTGCATCTCTCTGACCACTTTTATTTAGTTCTTTCTCCCTCTGACTACATCCAAGAGAAATTCTCTGATTTTAAAGATACTTGATTACACTAGGTTATATCATATATTTCAGGGTAAATTTCCCATCTCAAAAATCTCTAACTTAATTACATTTACCTAGTCTCTTTTGATACGTAAGGTAACACTCATGGGGCCAGAGACTAGGACATGGCTATCTTTGGGGTCATTAATTTACTTAGCCTGTTACTAAAATAAGAAGGATGTTCATTATGTAACTCTACATAACAACAAAATCATAAACAAGATCTCCTGAATGCTAACTATCTCTTCGACACAGTACTAACCAAGAATTTTGTAGCCATTATTTAATTTAATCTTTGTTACATCCCAAATTATATAGGCAGCATAGTTTTTGCCATTTCAAAAATAATTAATTTGAGGCTTTGCAGGGTAATTTGTTCAAGGTCACAGAAACAAGAGTCTGAAAACAAACACAAGGCTCTATGACTTAAAGACATCTTTATCTGAATATTCAGCACCATACTTGTTTCAAGTCCTTAGTATTATAGGAAAAGCAGCTTTATCTTCTTTATTCTGATGGATGTATAACATTCCACTAAGTGAATTTACCATTTACTTGATTATCCGATGATTTTACACATTTAAGATAATGCAATTTCCTCAAATACCATAAATATCAATACAATGGAAATAACTGTGCACTTGTCATTCTTAAATACTGGATTTACTTCTTAGGTTAGATTGTCAGACATGAAATTTCTGGGTCAGTGTTATATTAATACTAGATTTATTTCTTAGGTTAGACATGTAAAAGTGAAATTTCCAGGTCTTTGTGGTATGATCCCTTTTAAGACTATACAAATACATTGTCAAACGCCTTCCTATACCTATACATATAATGGGTGACGTATTTTTGTACGTCACCCATTATATGTATAGGTAATTTTTTTATAATTATTCAACTAGGAAAGAGGTCTTGGGGTAAACTTGATCTTGATTCCAAAATATTTCACATAAAACTGTCCCATAGTATAGTAGGATATGAAGAACTTCTATAAGATATAAAATCTCACCTGTCCTCTGTCCTAGTTTTCTGTTGCAGCACATAACATACTAATAATGACTGCTTATTTTTTCATTCTCTCTCATCAAAAAGAGACATTCCTTACTCATCTTGCTATCCTCAACTCATTTCAATGTTTGGCACATTACAAATGCTCAATATTTATGTATATTTTCTTAATCAATAATCAGGTATTTTGTGTAGTGAAATGAACACTGTAATAAGAATCAAACAATATGGATTGTACATTGTAGCTTCAGTCATGTTATAGGTGACTGTGACATAACTGTCCCATCCTTCAGTTTCTTAATTTGGAAATGTTTGAGTATATACTAAGTTCTCTCTTAATGATAAAATGAGAGGAATTTTAAGCCCAACCCTTATATTTTATGCCATAATCTTCCAAATAGTTCAAAGACATGCAATGTATACTTTGTCTTCTACCCTCAAACTTCTTCATGTGTGAAGAGAGAGATGGGCTTGTAGCAGAGAAATGTTTCAGGATCTGTATTCTCTGAATAATCTCTTAATGGCATGTCTTAGTTTGCCATTTGACCTCTGGGACATGTGATTCTTAAAACAATGTAATATTCTAGCTGTTGTCTTACTAGGGCAGAATGATAATAAGACTTTGATTAATGCAGTTCCACATGTCTCAAAAAGTTGTAGGAGTCTTATTGTCTCTGCTGCTTATCATTAGCCTATATCATTAGTCATCTAAAACCTAAGGCTTTTTGTTCTTCTTAAATTTTGCTGGCTCTCCGGCTTTCATAGACATTCTCGAATAAAAACATAAAAGAAAATGGCATGTCTTTACTGCCACTTTCTTCATAAAATAGAAAGAAACTGGCTTATAGAGAGAACAATATCTATCCCCTAGAACATAAATATTCCATACAGAAATGATAATTTGCTAAATATGTGATCACTTCAAGGCAAAAGTGTTTGTCTTCTTTACTACTGTATCTCTAGCACCAGGAACAATTCTTGGAGCAAAAGAGGAGCTCAAAAAAAATGTTGGCTGAGAATTGGAAAACCATTTGCTGAGAGTCCTTTCCATTCAGACCCTTCCAACTGTTCATGGAAATCTTTTTCCAGTGACAAAGAAAAATCTCCCAGGCAGCTTCCAGACTGGTATAGATCCTGAAGAGGGTACCAGACATAAACATCATTCCTGGCAAGTCTCTAGAAAGTGAGGTGAGGGTAATCATTAGGAATAAACTCAAAACACCTTCTGATTGTGAACAGTACTATTTAAAGAAAAGTATGAGAGCCTTAAAATTCTTTTTTTCCATAATCAGAAGCCAAAGAAAGAAACTAATGATAAAAGCTAAAGAGAATATGAAACTCTAGTGTCTAAAATATAAGCAAAGTTGACATTTCATTTTTCTACTTCCACCAGGTCAGCTCTTCTTGAATTTAAAGATAGTATCAGACACAGGGAAATCTCATAAAGTGCATTTAGCCTACTATTGCCTGCATTAGATATTACTACTAAGAAAGGATGACCTACAGGTTTTCTGAATTTGACTCACTAAGGCTAGTTGGATGTCTGAAACCTTTCATAGGACCTTAAACTGCCTAACTTTTCAAAATGATCTTATTATATGGTTTAAACCTATACAAATATAAGCAAGTAATACCAAAAAGAAGAACAGAAAAATCAACTTCTATAATTACATAAAGAGTTTACCTAAATAAGAAGCAAGCGGTTCGTTCATTTTGGTAGACCCAACTTGAAAAGTTGTATTTTGAGGGATTATGTTTTGATTTGCTTTGTGCATAACAACTGTTCCATTCCAGTCATAGGCACCTACTGCCCCAAGCATGATCCAGTCCTTATAAGTAAAAAAAAAAAAAAGAAAAGAGTTTTAAAAAGAGCAAACAATTATACAGCATTAACAAAGTTATAGGCCCCATTCAAAGTGATTTAATATATTAATTCATAGAATGTTCACAAAAACCCTATGGTTAGATGCCATTATTATTATCCCCACTTTACAGAAGAGGAAACTGAGGCATAGCAAGTAACTTACTCAAGGTTATAAACTACAATTAATTGTACATTGAAATGTCAGTATTCCTTTAGAAACATAATAATGGCTTTTCTTTTATCAACTACAAATAATATATTTTCTGACCCTGTCTTCCTAATTTATTCTTTAAAAATCTTAAGTCAAAGTCCTAAGAAATTCTAGCAAGACTCTTGAATATCTTGACAGTGAGACAAAGATAAATTCCATATCTTTAGCAAATAAAGTATTTTATTTTAAAAACAAAACAAAAAAGGATAGAAATGATACAGACTTTCAGAAGTGGTAGGAAGTTAATACTAGTTAATATATTGCATATCATTATCTTAGAAGTAGTTGTTCAGGTTATAAGATTTAGGCACAAAAATTGATCAAACAATACAACAATGAAAACACAAATTGTTCTCTTTTTTTATTTTAAAGAGAATAAAACTTAAGAGGACAGATCTAAGCAGATCAGAACAGAACAATGTAAGCAATACAGCACTTCACAACAAGACAATTGGATATTAACAGTAGATTGTTCTTTGAAAGGAAGTATTTTATAAGGCAGAGCTCAAGATGTCTGGTTCATAAGTACTAGAAAATAAGAATTATATGAGATATAATAAGGAGATTGCAAAGTGCTTCTTTCCTTATTCAATTACAAAACATCACCATGACTCTAAAACTGCTCATGCCATGAACTGCTATACACTGTAATATGGAAAGCTGGGTGTTATTCTGAGAGGAAGAAATCCTACCAAAATAATTTCATTTCCAACTAAATGATCAATGTACCTGTGAGTAATGAGCACTGAAGCCAGTCTGAGACATTTCCATTTCAAATGAAGCCGCTGACTGGTCAACTGTAGCTGTAACAGGAGAATACTACCATAAGTAACTGACAGTGACCTGAAGTGCACTGCTGACTTGCCAGACACAGAGGCCTGGTAGAGCCTGCAGTTTTCCCAACCAGAAGTTTTAACATCTTAGGGCATTTTTAGTCATGCATTTTTCAACTCAAAATTCCTAGGTAGGGCTGAGTAGAAGACAGAGAGGTGAGCAAAAAGTATTCTGTCTCGGAATCTCACTGGCTTCCTTCTCCTTGCTGGGAGAGAGGAGAATCTCCATTCTCACACTGCATCATGCTATGGTTCCCAGGGTGCCTTGGAACCACACAGTTAAAGTTGAATGACTGTAGTAGGAAATCTCTGCTTCATTTTATGACTTGAGACCCCTGCCTATACTAAACTTACTTGATATTTTACAGGGCTAAAAAAATGTCATGTACCTTTTTTTTTTTTTTTTGTACCAAGAATAGAACTCAGAATTGCATTCGCCAGGCGGGTGCTTATGCTGCTGAACTATATCCCCAATCCCATCATTTATGTATTTAAATAGATTTCCCAGCTACATCAGTCCTATCCATATTTTGGGCCATAAATCCTCTGAGAATTCCATTAATTTGATAATGGGTTTAAGGAATACCATTTGCATTTGCTCACAGTTTGGGTGAGGTCTTTCTGAAAGAATTCTAGGCCACATGCTTTCTGAACACATATTTTTCAAATATTTTGTGCCCATTTTGAAGTTTTTTACTGAAATACAGAAACAATCCAGAGTGTTCTATGGAAGTACACTACTCTCAAATTTTTCAAAAGTTTTCATGAGCTTAAAGCCACAACTTCCTGAGAGAAATGAGGGAATGTTGAGTTACTTGCTTCCAAGAGGGAGTTACTGATATATTTGGCCTTGAAGATAAGTTAAAAATAACATGTAATTTTTAAAAACTTAGCCTGCTTCTCCAAGGGAGGCAGAAAAAGAATCAAATTGTGGAATTAAACATACTTACTATTTATTTACAGGCATAAAAATATAAACAAATGCATTAGTGACTGCCTTTTTATAGGACTAGATTAAGTGGAGCAATCAATCAAGAATTCAAAGGTATTTTAATGTCTTGTATGAATTGTCCTTTAAAAGACTAAACAGACTTTTACTTAAAGTTGTGTTTTATGCACACATTGTTTTAAGGTACTCTGATCTTTGCAAGACCAACAGGCAAGAATATAGGAGCAGAAATCTGCTACTGTTCTGTGTTCAGCTGGGAACAAACAGAAAGCAGCTATGTGACATTTGCCTGCCCCACTGACGTCATGATAAGAGCCTGCTATATGTCTGAGTTTCTGACTTTCAGCCCTGCCTTGAACTGTTCAAGGGAGTGAGCCAACCACTCTGACTCCTGTGCAGCCTCTGATTAGGAACTGCAGCATTTCTTCCAGCCCTTCACAGGAAAGGGAGATCTTAGACCATTTCCTGGTTTTATTTGACAAGGCCTTGGTGCGTTTGCCTCGCTAGGTGGCACTGTCCTTGGCAAAAGGATGTTGATAATTGCAGCTATTTACCATCAAAAGATAAATATTGACAGGAAATGGAAATTTCCCGAGTAGGATGGCTAAAAGTCCATTTAAAAAATCTCATTAGGAAAAAAAAAAAAAAGAACCATCTAGTCAACACAGCCTTTGGTTAGCTTTGATAGTGCAGCAAGACATGGAAGATATTTTCAATTAGTGGAGTACCTTTAAAAAAATAATTTTGCTTGTAAATATAGAGACTTTTTGAAGTGTGTGGGCACTCGTGTGGTTAGGCTAGAAAGAATCTGGAAATCTTATTTCAGGCAAACTGACCCCTGCCCTTAGCTAATGTGTGCTCATTTCTGCCAGTACTGGGTTGGTTATATTTACTTACTAAGAAATGTTTCTTCACCTCTGTTATTAAAAATTAAAAGTATGGAATAACTTGAAAGAATATATATATATATATATATATGCTTGTTTTAAGGCCAAGTAAGCTCATGACTTGGCCTAGTGGCAAAGGACAGCATGATGGCTGATGAAAGACCAAAATCATGTTAAAATGACTTGAACACAGAACATAGGGCAGGCGAACTCTTTTTAAGCAGCAGAAACTACCTTGTGATACAGAATTCTGTTTCCTGTTTCTAAAGGCACAAAGAAAAAGGACTCAGGGCTAAGGGGAGCTATAGAAATTCAGTCTGGCTGGGCTGTCAGTCCCCATCATAGCGTGTCCTCACACAGTCACTGGATGTGGATACAATATGAGGGTAAAACCCTCTCTGTGGTTTCTCCCTCTACTGGAAACGTGCATGTTCCCTGAGTTTCCAGATCCTCAGGGAACATAGAGAAAGAGGCTTCAGAGAAAATGCCAGTTTGCCTGGCGTGACAATCCTGAAGGCTTTTTGTCAGGAAGTATCTAAATCTAGAGTAATTTGTTAACTGGAAATCCCCTAAGGAAGAGGAGGGAACAATATAACTCAATGTATTCAACAGACAGTTTTTTTTTTCCCTCACCACAGGAAAAAAAATCTGTAAAGCAACACGATTTAGATACAGTGAAGGGAAGTTTCAACAACACAGGATTTGAGGCAGAGCTCCATGAAGACATTTAAATTGTGCAAAGAGTAAAACAGAGAAAATGGATGAACAAAGAAGTTATTCCTTCAGACTGCTCTCATAGCACCCTAAATGAAATAGGAAAACAAATACACAAAATTTTGACTCCATGACTCCAAATTCCAGAAAAAGAACAAAGTACAATACTGTACATGGGAATATTTTTGTAGCTCCATGTCTACCCTGACCACTGCATTCATGGGATTTCTCATTAGCACTGCCATGCCCTTACAAAGAGACCATTCTATGTGAAATAGTCAGCTCAAAGACAGATTTATATGACAGAGAATTTCACGATGCTCATTATTGTACACAGTAAAAAATGCATTGGTTAAATGTTAGAAATAAATATCAAAAACCCATTATATTGATTTTGAGTTGCAGATAGGACATCCAGGGTTAGAAAAAATAGTCCATACCTTCCAGAGCAAATATTCTTTCTCCCAGAGCTTTAACAATTGTGACCAGGGCCAATTCATCAGAGACGTTGAAGAAATGGTTTTCAGTGGGTTTACTTGCAATAGATTTTATTTCTGCTACGAATTTTTCTGTGCTTAAATTTCCTCTGTTATAGCTGCCAAGAATCTAAGACACAACAAAAACAGCAAGAACATAGTTTAGCTTTTCTCTGTTAAATAAGGATCTCAAATGTATTGGCAGTAAGCTGGAGTGTGGAGCATACCATAACATACTGTGATTTTTATGAACTGCCATGTTCATGTGACAGTGAATTTTAGAATACTAACTATTCAACAAACACAGCCATTTGGTATAGGAAAATGTAAAAGGAAATCTTGTATTTTTTCTCTCTCGTAGTTCCATATCCCTGTTTATTAACAGCTTGTATCTTTGCAATCTGACAGTTCAAAAGTAACGTTGTAGTTTCTAAATGTCTTTGATGTTATTCCAGCTAGTGACATTACCATCTGGTTAGTAGTAAAGCACTCAGCAAGTAAGTTGTTTGATAATGAATGGGCAGTTCTTCTGAAAATCTTACTAAGGCACCATCTAGCATATATATATATATATATATATATATATATACATATACATATATATATGAAAATATATTCAGACATATATTGGACTAAGTTATAAACTAAATTGGTAATCTGGAAAATAAGTAGCTAAGGAATTTCTTTTTGAAACAGATGCTGAACACAGAAGGACTGTTTTTTTGTGTGTTTGTTTTTTGTGTTTTGTTTTGTTTTGGTACCAGAGATCAAACTCACAACCTCGCGCTTGCCAGGCAGGCTTTTATGCCACTGAGCTAAATCCCTGGGCCACAAGCATTCTTTTTCATAGCAAGGATGAGGAGGCAGGAATGACCTATTACTGTTAACAAGCATTATTTAGATATCCAAGCAGGCTTTGTTAAACATTTAACTTCTTTTTAAGCAAGGTTTTTTGAAATATTATTTATACAATAAAATAATCTTTAGGGGTTTTGATGAAGCAATATAGCTATACTGCTATGTATTCAAAGTGTAGCATATTTCCACCAACCCTAGCAAGTCATTCGTTCTCACCTCCTTCATCTGTAAAATGTGGTCACAGGGAATAATGTGCTAAAATCTGCATAGAACTTTGAGGTGAAGAAACATGCCACTGAAGAAAACTGTAGCTGGCTCTGAAGTAACAGGCACAGCATTTGAGTAACTTTCTGAATTCTGAACTTATTCCCTGTTAAGATGTCCAAACCATGGGTAGGAATGCCTAAACCAGGAGTTTAGAAATTACACCAGAGAAGATTTAATTCCTATCCAGGTGCTGAAAACAGTACTAAGCATCACAACCTGTTAACATCTGAACAGGAACCATGGATGCTTTCTCTCAGTTTAACTATGTGATGGGGGAAGAAGATTAACAATAAGATATAGAGATTTTGCTCGAGATAGGGAAGAGAAACTTGATAGCCACTGACTGTATTACATTGAACAAGACCTGTCCCCTTTAAAAGTGACTACCAAGATGTTCTTCCTAGAACTGGCCATCTCACCATATGCAGGAGTTGCATGACTATTGTAAGCACAGAAAGGCAAGAGAGAGAGAGACAGAGAGACAGAGAGACAGACAGGGTCTTCCAGCTCCAGAGACATTACCATATCTATTGTCCTCTTCTCTGAATACATCACACTCATTTTGCAAACAGCTTTCTTATCTATGAGTTTATTTCAGACCCATGCAAATTCTTAATGATGTGATTCTGTGTCCCCCTTAACTTATTCTATAGATTATGTGACATCCTAGGCTGAAAAATCATCATCTTCCCTTCTTGATTCCTATGTAGCATATTCTAGACTAACTATTGGATGGATATGATCTATAAATTGATGCAGTTGAAAATACACATTAAACTAATCTAACAACTTTTGGGCCATGAATAACTGAGGTGGTCCATTGTGATGTGAATGTTATTATTTAGTGGTATTTGTGACAGAATAGTGAGAAGTGGATAAAATTTATTAGAAAAAATGACCAAATGACATGCTTAAAGAATAAACATAAAATGTGTAAATATAATATGGGAGTATGTATTTATAGGAAAATATATAAAAATTCCAAGAGTTACTGTGACTTGTGTACAATTTTGAGCTATTTTATATCACAGAGGAAAATGAAAATAGAAATATATTTTGGTCCTTTACTCAAGGGTCTAGTGGCTTATAAAAATATTTTCTAGGAATAAGAAGAGGCTGAAAAAAAACCTTCTAAATTACTCATTTCACTCCATTCAAATATATCAGGGTAGAGTGTTTGGAGTTCTGCTAATGTTTTGTCTAAAATTAACATTCAGAATTTCCAAGAGGCAATTGCATCAAATGAAAAGTGTGCAATTCATCTACACACGATAGATCTTCAAGAAGTGAATGAAATTCTAAGATCCCTTCACATCTAATTGTCATTGGAATGTTGAAGGTGATACAAACCTCACGGCCATTATCATATAAGATTACAATCTGAACACAAAACACTCACCTACTTAACACTGTCTAATGCCCTGAAGTGACAGAAACATGACTATGGAACAGAAGACTCAAAGCCAGCTTAGAACCTGCACCAAATCAGAAAATGTAACAGAAACTGTTTGTAGTATTAGGATAGGAAACTTAGATCAACAATAATCTTTTTTGGTAATTGTTTCCAACCAACACATCTTCAAGTTATTGAGGGTCAAATGGTGGTGGTGCATGTGTAGCAGAGAGATGGAGTAGAAGGAACAGTCCAGGGTATCAAGGAAGAATTTCTGGTTTATTGGAATGTCTGTAGCACGAAGTGAACTTGGGACATCATAAATTTCAGGACCTCCTATAAGAATGAGTATGTGACTGCTGACTTTTCACAGGTTATTATACAAGTTATGTTTTGATTCTAGTCTCTCAAATTTCAGGAAAAACTATTTGCGAGCCATGGATTTAATATCTAGTATACCTTCAGTGTACTAATTCAGTGATTAATGTCTAGCACACCCACTTTTTACCCTTCCTTCCTCCCCTCTCTTTCTCTGTTCTTCTCTTTTCCTCCCTCTCCTCCCTTCTTCATTTCTCTTTCCTATCTCCACCTTATCCTTCACTCTTTCTAGCTGTTTCATCTTTTCTTCTCTACATCTGCTTTTCACTTTCTATTCTCTTCCCGCTTTGTCTTTCTTCCCTTTTCTCCCTCATTTTTACTACTTTTTTCTTTTTAAAATATATTTTCTTCTTTCCTTTCTTTCATGATTCTGTTGAATGTTTGAGTTGGCACTGAGCTAGGTGTTGATGGTACCAGAGGGAGCAAAATCCACACCTACCTACCCCAGATAGTTTACTTTCAAATGGAGAAATTTCTTCCTCGAAATTCCCATGATATGCACACAGCCCCTATTTTCACACAAGAGCTTGAAAAATCATCCCTAGTAATGCACTTACAGCTATGGCAAATCGCTGAATGTTTTCATCTTCACAGTCTTGGATGACCTTCTTTAGATCATGGTTGTCATGTGACTCTCCATCAGTCACAATGACCATGACTTTTTTTACTCCCCTCCGGGCGCCCCGGGATTCAGTGAATGCCTCCTTCCTAAAGTGAGCACAGACAGAAGGGTGCTGGTAAAACGTCACTTCAAGGTTGGACAAAATGAAAAACTAAACTAACATTAGCAACTTTAGGTGGCCTGGTGCCTCCTTCCACAATCAAAATGGATACCCATTGTTCAAGTAGAAAGGCATGATGATCTTTTTTTAATAGTCATTTCGGATGTTTTTTCAAGTGATGGGGAAGTCACCATTCTGCTGATCACCACATATGCCACACACAAAGGACAGCAGCATTTTCTTTGGAAACAAAGAAGTGAGACTCAGACTATGACATGCATCAGGCTCACAAGTTAGGTCTATAAATACTGTCTTAGATGCTCCTTTAGAAACACTTCATCTCTCCCTCGAAAGGTTTGTTTTCTTCTGCTTCTGACTGAAGTGCATCCTTGAAATCTCATTTCCCTTCCACCTGCCCTGACAATCACAGCACAGTTTGGAAATGCTCTCCTCTGAGGAAGTGAGATGAGAGAGCTGAATATTTGTGGGGCTGTGAAGACTTGAGAGTGGTTTGGGTACAGGGTGAAATAAGAAATATGTGTAAAAAGACTACAGATAGCAGTGTCTGAGTCTGTGGAGTAAATCACTGCTATATTGGAAGCCAGGAGGGTTTAAGCCTCAAATAATGTCTTAGTAATGTTCCTGTCTTTAAGACAACATCAGATACCCACAACTTGAAGAGAGATTTATTTTGGTTTAGGGTTTCAGTGCATAAGTCCAAAGCAGAAATAGGATGCAGAAGGGGTCCCTATGCCAGCCAGGAAGCAGAGAGAAAGAAAGAGAGGGAGGAGAGGTTTTAAATGTAAATATCATTTGATATTTATATACCCAGTGACCAGAATAGTATAGCCTTCCAGGTCACACCTCCAAGGACCTACCTCCAACCAGGTCCAACCTCATCAGAGCAGGTCAGCTACAGCAACTCTGTGACCCAGTAACCCTCCACACAGATGTGAATTTGGCAGGGGTATATTTCAGATTTAAATCACAACAGTTTGGGATTAGGACATAGACTGCTGAAAGTAGGCTAGGAGGAGGTGGTATGGAAAGAAAGGAAAAATACTACAGCCTAACTGCAAGGAAATAAATTGTAATTTAATTCAATAAGTGTTTATGGAAGAAGAGAGATGATAGGGATAGGGATAATTTTTTATTTGTTTTATCTTATACACACACACACACCCCCCATTACTTCCTTTACTCAACACATTTTCCTCTGTGGAGCCTTAGAATTAAGTGTTAAATATTAATAGGACTAAAACCATGAAAGAATTTTACATATATATATAATGGATTTTTAGATTTTGGTATAAAGGACAGTAATCATTGGAATGAATGTCTTTTAAATATTTTAGTTTGGTTGAATAACTATAGTTAGGGATAGACCAAAGAAACATATTTCCTAAATTAACATTCCAAATGGTTTGCACAGTTCCTTTGACTTGTACCATAGATACACAGCAAAGATGCAAAAACATTTTGGAGTAGAGGGCGAGGATCTTGGTGGTGCCAGCAAAGGGATTTGTTTTGTGATTATTTTTTCTTTAAAGAGACTTAAATGTGAAAAAATGTTTCTTTGAGTCTCTTCTTTAAAGGGACTTAAGTGTGAAAAAAATGTTGACAACTGTCAATTCTGTGGAATAGATACACAAAATTTTGTACTAGTTTTTAAACTTTTAATTGTAAATTTTTCAAAAGAAAGATAATAAACTCTGTATCTCTGTCCTTTATACTTAACAAAGACTCTCCTTGATTAAAACTGAGTCAGGTTCCACTGAATCCTCTTCTAGACTGGGATCTGACATTGGACTTTGTCTTTGGTCTGCTTATTCCAGTTTTAGCTCATGTTTCTTTAGCAGATCATTTGATCTTTTTCTTGCTCTGAGTGCTGCCTTATTCACGAGCCATTCTTTACTCAAGTAATGACCATTCAACTTTCTTTGTATAAAGTTTTTTTTTCTTAACAAATAAGAAACATACATTCGGTCTTCACCTCTCCTTCCTACCACATACCCCAAGTCCCTTGGGAATTCGTAGGTGATAAGGATATCTTTTATTCTATGGTGAATCTTGGTGAGTTGCTAGGTGGGAGTGGTCACCAGAAGGATAAGGTATGATTAGAACCTTGGAACTTACATCCCTAATTCAATTCTCCAGGCACTGGAGAGAGGCTAGAGATTGAGTTAATAATCAGTCATGCTAACCTTATGAAGTACCATAAAAATTCCTGAATTGTGGAGTTCAGAGAGGTTTCAGGATACTGTGCACATGAAGGGAGACATGCCTGGAGAGAGCATAGAAGCACTGTGCCCCTTCCCCAAACACTGCCTAAGTATCTCTTGTGCCTCGATGTCCCTGAGTTGTATTATTTGATAATAAATAAATAGTAGTAAGCAAAATGCGATCCTGAGTTCTCTGAGCTGCTCTAGCAAATAACCAAATCCAAGAAGAGGGTCACAGGAAATTTAAATTTGTAGCCAAGTTGGACAAAAATTGTGCATAACCTGGATGGAAATCTGAAGTGGATTGCTTCTGAAATGGAGAGCAGTCTTATGGGACTGAGCCCTTAACTTAGGATGTCTGCATTGACTCTGGTTAGTGTCTGAAATAAACTGAATTTTAAGGAACATGACTTGTGTGCAATGTTTAGTTAAACCAGGGAAGAACCCCTACATCTACTGTCAGAAGTGAAGTACTGAATGCTGAGAGTGTTGCCTTTGGCAAGAGTCATATTGAGTCAGTCTAGCATGAATCTCTCTGGCTTTAATTTTTCCTCTTAGTAATTTTTCAGCCACTAACTTCCCAATCTGATCCATAGCTATACATCTCCACTTGTCCTTGTTATATTCAAATTTGAGCACAGTCTCTCTCCTTTATTGTGAAATGCCATTGCAATAACCTCTTCACAGATGTCTTCCTTATCATCTTTAAGTGTATCAATAGTTTTTAATTAACATTCCATACAAAGAGATTTTATGACTTCCTTAAATGAATAAACAAAGGTGAGAAAGCACATGTTAAAGGTTAGGATTTAAAAGAAGTTTTGGATGTAAATATCATCTGAGACTGGATCCCTTTTGCAATTCTAATTCCTTAGAGGATTACCAAAACTTTCTAATTGTCTTAAAGAGCAAGGTCATAAGAGAACTAAATGAATATCAGTGGAAGGAGATGATTCAAAGACCTTCCTTAAAGAAAATCTGGTTTCTCTGAAACCAGGGCTGGCTCTGAATAATGAAAGAGTAACCACTGGCAGAATTCTTGAGTACAGCTTCCTGTTTTAAGCATAGTCTTTAACAAAATGCCCTTGTCGCCAAAATACCACTATACAAGTCTCTTTCATGGAATTATGTATTGTCCTTCTTTTGTGGCTTTAAAAATTAAAATTCCCAGGAGGGTCCCTTTCTTTAGCACAGCAGAATCCAGGCATATGATTAAATATTGTAAGTACACTGGCAGGAATGGAAATCTTGGACTTGTGTTAGGGCAAAGGGGACATGAAATATATATTGATCTGGGAGGCATACAAAATAGGGATTATGGATTCTAAGAAGTTGAACTAACAAAAGTGTTCTTAACAGGAGTCAAACTACTTATTTGATTTCTTATAAAATCGTGTTTTGCTTGGCTTGTTTGTAACTGTTTCTGAATGAAAGGAATGACAAACAATAAAAGTGTTTAAATATGAAAATCTAATGTATGAGAAAAAACAATTAGTACTGCAATATCACTATAGATACTTTGTGTACATTCAAAACTCAGTAAACTGTAGTATGGCTAAACATTTTGTGAAATATATAGACAAAAACCACATATTGATGTGATATTTAGAGTGATATTTATGCAGGAGCAATAGCAGCTCAATTATTTCTTTAGTTCTTCAGTTATGATGAATATTCACTCTTAACAGTTTACTTTTGGAAAATGTACAACTCTTTCCAGGCTCAGAGCTTTCAAAGAACACTTCGATTTACATTGAATGCACAGTCATTGCTAATTATTGAAGAGGGCACGTTCAGGAGACCTAGATATGTGTGCTCCCTGTGCTTGCAAACAGAGATCCTATAGGCAGGTAAATGTGAAACTGCCGCATCTGTTTGCAGTTATTTTCTCTTGGGCTCCATATAACGAGATCCACATGTTTTCCTAACATTTATGAGTCTAAAGCTGCACATGAAATTTTAAGTATTAGCATATCCAATCAATTCTTTGTAGTATCCATTTTAACAATTTTAACCTTAAGACACTGTGAAGTGTGACCATGGGTAATTAGCTCTTCTGCTTTAAACAAGAGACCAGAAGTTGAATTAACAAAAGTATTCTTAACAGGAGTCAAACTACGTATTGGATTGCTTATAAAATCATGTTTTGCTTGGCTTTTGTTTAGAAGTTTCCTAGGTTTAATGGTAACAAGGGGAAAAACAGTAAGAGCTAAGAACTGAATGAGAATGGAAGAAATACAAGAAATGTTCTACACTTGTAAGAGGACAGTGTGTAGGTCTTTATAGAACAAAATCTTACCACATAGTTATTTTTCTCCCTGAAGAAATCTATAGAAAGGAAGAAGGAAGGGATGTAAACTAGAAAGAATTTAAGAAAAAGAAGGAGGGAAACAAAGCATTGCACATAATTAAAACCTTTTCATTTCTCCCAAACTTTACACTGAAAATGATTGGAAATGAGACAATATTTAATATGACATTTTAAAAATTGTCAGAACTTTAATAATAAATCAAATAATAAAAATATATGGATACTACAATATTGAATAGAAGTGAATTATAACTTATTCTTTTAAATTGAGACTCTTATAATCTGAAAACAAATAATAAATAGAACAAATATTAGTCAGTACAGAAGAACATGCAGCAATACAGCATAGTGATTTTAAAAATTGACTGTCCATGAATGAAATCCTTGCAATAACAAGAAAGGTCAAGAAGGGTGATGAGACTGCATTTTAGAAAAACTCGATTCACAAGGAACTAATATGAATCTGATTTTAAACAAAGTGACACTAAACATTACCAATGTAAATGTTTAAGCAACCTCTGAGGGGCATAGCTGTGAGCAGTTATTCTGCATAGTCTTTTACTTTGGGTCTGTTTTTATTCATATACCTTGCTGTGTCTATTCCAAGAGCTGTCATAGTCTGGCGACCGCCTCTCTGGCGTATTTTTTTTGCTGCAACAAGTATCTCTTCTGTAGATGAGTATTTATTGAGGTTGAACTCATGAGTTACTTCTTGTCCGTATTGTACAATTCCAACCTGAAATACCAACCCACTGTGAATTAAAAGTCTGATAAAATTCCCAATCAATTTTCTTAAATTTAAATACATAGCCCAGATATAACACATTTTAGTCTTTCTGATTATTTTAAAAATTTTGCAGTGTACAAATTCTTCTACTTTTAATCAATTACCATGATCATTCTGTGGATATTAGTTAAAAGAGCAAAACTAAAGATGTTGTTACTAAATTTCTCAGATGTTTGGTTGGTCTATTTAGCAATTTTTACTGAATGATTTTGGTAGCCTAAGTAAGAAAACTGTGTTATATTTTAATGTTTTGTAGCTCTTTTCATGTATTCACACTGTATTAACAAAAATTATAACATTTCATAAGTGAGAACATGGAAACTAAAATACTCACTTCCCAAAGCATAAGAGTAAAAGGAGTTCTAGTCTCATGTATTCCTTTACCAGGGCTTTCAATCAATCTACTCCCTGTAGAGCAATGTGTGCTCCCCTCAAATCCCTCCATTCTTTAGTCATCTCATCCTGGTAGCTTCTAACAACTAAATGGAGAAGCTGGGATACATTAGAGTAGGTTATACAACACACAAATAAATAGACAATATTTGTTAAAAGACCATGTGAATTTTCCCTTGAAGTTGCTTAGTCCAATATAAGATAAATAAGCTAGAAAATATATGTAAGGTTAAGATAGGTTATATAGTGTAAAATTATTGAACATACAATCTGCTCCATCTATGTGTAGTGTAGCTCTGTTCTATGAATACCTCTTCCATGAATATGCTTTGTTATTTGTCCCAAGATCATGACTTACTGTATTTGGAATAAATATAACCAGAAACCCCTCTACAAACAAAGTAGGTTACAACCAACTAATTACAAAAAAAAAAAAATGTAAAATAAAAGACAGAAGTCACACCCACAACACTAACTCAGGTTATTTCCTTGACATAATTAAGTGTGCTGGGCATTTTTAGTATCCTTTGCATAGATATAAAATTCTTTTCTTTGATGACCTTACATTTTATTAATACACCTGGAAAGCACTGAATAATTAATAATAGGAATCTATGTAGCTCTTGTGTTATCTTTGTATATAAAATGTTCAGTGTAAATAGAGTAAAATGATTTTGTTACTTAGATAATCATTATGCTTAATCTAGGCACCAAAGTAAATAAATACTGCTGTGAAAGTTAATGGCTTATCCATTCAGGACATTTGCACAATTTGTTTTATTTTTATTTCCCAATGTTTGTATTTGATTAATCAGGGAGCTACAAAGCTGATAATTTTTATATCTATTCTCATCATTATTCTTGGACATTTTAGTATCTATTTGGATAATCAATTGAACACTCAGAGCTCTCATTTCTTTGATCTCCTTAGTTTCAATAATTGTTTCCTGGAGGTCACCTATCCTTGATTTTGTCACCTAGAAGAGACACAGCACTTCAATTTCAAATGCTCTCCTCTCTGATCATTAACTTCAGCTCAGTTATCTAGTATCTCTTATTCAACAGCCACATGAAGACTTTCAATAAATTCATCAATCCTACCTTGTTGTGGTACTTAGTCTAGATTCCTAAACACTATACAGTTATTTAGTTGCAAATATTTTTCTCTTTTAATTTTTTTTCCTTTCCATTAATTCACTTAGCTTATTCCCAACTCTGATTAAATTTAGCTATCCCCTCTCTGTGTCTGTGCTGACGAATATTACTACACAAAACCCACACAATTTGTAGACTGGTTTCCCTTTAAAATTATGATCATGGATATCAAACAGGGGTACACATTCAAACACTGCCCAACATTCCTACCATTTTCTATTAATGAATGTACTCTGTTCCCACTTGTTGATTTCAATCAAATTCTTATCATAAGCCATTAACTCCTCAGAAAATAGAGTATATCATTCCTTTATGGGGCAGAGTTATATGTATGTTAATATTTTGCATTTGTGGTTATGCTTCACATGTCTTACAAAACCTGACATGAACTATTGGATTATTTAGGATGGTTATCTGCACACTATGAATAGTAAAATTGGAGAATAGTGCTTTGTATATCACATCTCTATTTACTATTTTTTTATCTCTTTTCTTAATTTGCCTGACTTCTATAAGCATATTCTTCTAAATGTTAAGACAGAAGAGAATTTAAAAGTCTTAAAACTTGTGGTTCCCACATTTTTCAGTATACTTAACTTCTAATTACGCAACAAGATTCACTTTAGCAAACTCCCTTTGGGCTCCTAAACTGCTTTTGCCCATAACATTTAAGGAGCTGAAAATACCAAGGAGTTTTTATTCTGACCCCTCACCCTGTACAAAGGAAATGCAGGAAATTCAAGCAGCCCCTTGACTCAAGAGGGAGCTTCCCTTTCAGATTATGCTCAGGCCTTGTTTGTTGCCTGGTATTTGTACTTGGTTTTAATTTTCCAAACCCTTTCCTATTTTCTACAGAATAGAAACTGCTTCCTGACTATATTGCTGGCACATGAGTCCTCCTCTCAAGTTTTGCTTCTGGAGAACTATTGGGACCTGAGATAAGTCCAGGTCCTATGATCTATATTCCTTCAGTCCTACCTTAACTCAGGCCAGACATAATCGCCTTCAACCAAGACTACAGCAATTTGTTGGTCTCTCCATTTCTGATCTCTCTCTTCTATTTCCACTCCTCAAATTCATCTACATATTATTAGAAATTTAACCACTATTGCATTTATCATATAACTTCCCTGTTGAAAAACATCTAATGACTCTCCCCACTGCCTAATCACTGCCTTTGAAATATACTTTAAAAGAGAAACTTTTTATTTTAATTTTTAAAAGAGAACAGGTAAAACTTTGAGCAGCTCCTTGAAATGCTATGCTCCTTGAAAAAATTTTAAAATCCAGCTTTTCTCCCCTTGACTGCCAACAGTCTAGTCTTACCTTCTCTATGTAATTTAACTTCTCCGGTAGTAATTTGACCTCTGCCAAATGCCCTTTTCTGTCCCTCCAGTTAAACCAACTTCTACCCATTCTGTGAGGTTTTAATTCTACTTTCTTTGTGAAACTTTCTCTCGCTCATTGTCAACAGAGCCCATAGTGATCTTTCCTTTCTTGGGACACTGGAGCAAAAGAGTCTGGGTGCTGCATTCTTCTCAACTGTCTTGATGTGTGCTTTATTTCTCCAACTGAATCACAAGTTCTAAGGGGTCAGGCAGGGGTAAAAAGAATGTATTACATCATGGCTTAGGGTATTCTTTTATCCCTTACCACTGCTCTGCTTTGCTCACAGCTGACAAGCAAACATCTCCAGTAAATGATTGCTTCACAAAAGAGTGGAAAGTTGAGATAGCTGCAAAATAGTGATAAGCAGAAAAAGAGAGCCACAAAGAAGTGTGGGGAATGTGAAGTGTGGGAGTAGAACTCAAATCACAGGCAAATGACAACCAGAGTAGGTCGCTAGTTGATATAGTGGCTGCTTATTTCCTTGGAAGCCAGACAGAATAAGGCCTGCTATGAATTTTCCCAAATAAAGATACCATTTATTACTTTTCAGGAGAGAAGAAGGGTCAGATTGCAAAACTAACATATATAATGCTGTGCTCATATTGTTAGTTTCAGTCCCAGTTTAGCCTATCATTTAAAGCAAATTAAACAAATTTATAAATGCAGTAGAATAAAATACATATGTGAATTAAAGATAAAAAGTAAGCCAAGGCTTGAAGACACACTATGAGGGAAAAGGGACCAAGAATCATCAGCATATTGTCACTCTGGAAAATCTCATGGAGGTGGGAAGTTCTAGTTTCCTGAATGAGACTGCCAAGTAAAGAAGGAGCAGCCCACCCAGTGACCTCCAGGTACCCGTGAGCCATGGTCTGTGAGGTGAAGCCTGCCACAAAGATCCCTACCTAGCTGTGCAGCTGCAGTACTTTGCTTGGAATCTAGTATAAGAAACTGAAAGAGTAAATAAGATAGAAATCTTCAATAAATGTTGTTAAAGGGTAATAAACTGCTCAAAGAGGAAAAAATAACTCAGACAGGGAAAAGAAAAGAAAGAAGAGAAAAGAAATCAGACATAAATTTGCAGAATCCAAGAGGGCCGACTGAGTGGGAGCATGATGAGAGAGCCTCTCTGAAAAGAAAACAACTCAGATGCTAGAGTCTAACAACATGGAGAAAGCCAGACAAAAGGAGAGGAATTTTCAGGACCCAGGAAGAAACTGAGAAAAAAGAAAAAAAGAACGAGGAAGAAGCATGGACAGAGGGCTGGAGCTGGGCAAGCTCCAGTCACGTCTTAGAGTCAGGTGACTCTTGATTGAGCTGAGGTCGTGGCCCTGCCAAGAGCGGGGATTGGTGAACTAGAGACCCTCGGCTGGAGGAGGTGTTGTGGCAGGGAGTAGAAAAGGCGAGTTGAGCTGCACAAATTTTGGTGAGTAATGGGAACTGGATTCCCCAGAGTGGGAGAGTGGGATGACCAGCTAGACGACATTTTGGAGCTGGGCAGGGCTGGCTTGAATCAAAACCCAAGGCGGCATCAGTTGACAGCTCCTGGTCCAAAGCAGATTGGTGGGATCTGCTCAAGTTGGGCCAGGCCCCTGGTTGTAACCCAATAGCCAGGGATGAGGCTGTCCTAAGCCAGTGGCATCCCCAGGGAACACACAAATGTGCTGAAACATCACTGGGTGACTGACATAGGGGGAGGTGACATCTCACAGCGTGCACCTCACAGATGGGCAGCGGACTGGCAGGACGGCACTTCCCTAGCCAGTGTGCTGTAGAAAAACTGTGGGCAGTGCGAGGGGCCCAGAGACCTCCACCACCCACCTGTCTGAAGAGGGCCAGAAACATGACAAGACAGAGAAATGGCAAAAGGCCTCCAACTGCTGAACAAGGGAAAGTGAGTCCAGTAGAGGTAAATGCAGAGGAGGTTGAGGGCAGCATACATGTAATATCAGACACGGCCTCATCGGAAATAAAGAAATACTTCTGTGACCTCATCAACGAATTTAAATCTGAAATTCTAACTCAGGTGAAGCAAGATATAAGAAGATTAATAAAAGAAATCCTGGGTAATCCTCAAGTACATACAAATGAAAGAATGGAGGAATCCAGAGAAAGGAGAGAAGCCTTTGATGAAGAATATAAACAAAATCTAGAATACATGAAACAGATATAAAGAGAATATCAGGAAATTAAAAACTCCATTGAAAGCTGGCAAAACCTTTTAACAGAATCTAAAGACAAACTTTCAAAACTTGAAGATAGATTTGCAATGTATGATCATGAAAGGAAAGATCTCTTAAAAATAACAAAGAACCAGGAAGCAACAATACAAAGGCTAGAAGACAACAAGAGGATTTATAACCTAAGAATAAAAAATGTGAATGAAGATGCAGTGACAAATACAAATGAAATAAAAAGTCTATTCACAGAAATAATTAAGGAAAACTTCCCAAACATAGGTAATGGAAGTGAAGTTCAGATAAATGAGGCATACAGGACTCCAGCCAGCTACAACCAAAACAGATCTATACCAGACATATAATAATCAGGATCCCAGAAATCCATCACAAGAACAGAATATTAAAAGTGGTCAAAGAAAAGAAACAGATTACCTATAAAGGAAAACTCATCAAAATCACAGAGGACTTCTCAGTGCAAACCATCAAATCAAGCTTGGAGCAAAATATTCCAAGCCCTGAGCTTGGAGCAAAATATTCCAAGCCCTGAAAAAAAATAACCTCCAATCCAGGTTGATGTACCCTGAAAAACTGTCTCTGAAAATTAATGGAGAGATAAGATATTTCCACGATAAAGAGGAACTGGGGGAGTTCATGACCACCAATCCAACCCTGCAAAGAATATTGAAGGACATTCTAGAGAGAGAGAAGAAAATCACTAGAATTCCAGGAATAATGGCAGAAAGGCCTCAAAGAAAGGGGCAGACAGTGGAATGAAGGAGAAAAGTAAACAAAAAGCAATGACAGAAAAATAGCATAGCAGAGATTAGACAGAGAAGATTGGTTATACTGCTGTTTTATATTGACTGATTTTATTTGAATCTGATATGCTTGAGAGTATCAAGTCTGAGAGTAGAAGCAACTACTCTGAAGATGACAAGATTCAATAGGATACCTATTCTGATTTATTAACTGCCTTTGAAGTCCTATAATGTCTCCAATGTTTAGTTTTTATTAATAGTATAATGCAATGCTAGGTTTAATTATACTATGTTTGAGGATACAGACAATTTTATTGAAAATAACAAGAGACATCATAGTAACTACTGTAGATCACCTAGTATTGTGGTTTTATATGTCCTTTTCATTTTGTGTTTCTCTAGGAATTTGTACTGTTGACTTGTTTTGATTTGTTTTTCCCTCTAATACAGAAAGGCTATGTATACATGTAGAGACTTATATATGTGTAGAACTTCTAAGTAGTTTACAAGAATGGATTATAGTTATTGCAAAGGAAAAAAAAAGAGAGGAAAAGAAAGTATTCTAAAGGATATAACTGCTTGTATGTTTAAGTGTGTAGGATTGATAACCATATTACTAAGTTTTTGTTGGATAGATAAACAGAACTGCTTGCAGTCTCACTGTTTAAATGTCCACTTTGTAGGCTTTACTTTTGTAACTTGAACAAGTACTTCTAAGAGGAAAATATGTAATTATCAGCTAGTGATTTCTTACTGGTTACTATTTTTGTTTTTTTGTTTTGTTTTGTTTTTGAAATTTTGTATTATTTCTATCCTCTTTCTGTTTCAATTTTTTTTCTTTAAATAAAAAAGGTATAAATTTGTGTGTGTATATGTATATATAAAGATTACTAAGATGATTATACTACTAATTTTATTAGTTCTTAGAACAAAACAGTTAACATTTATAGTATTAGACAAATTTTGCATGTGTATATCTGATAATCTGAGGAACTCTTTTGAAGATAACTATGCAAAATAACAAAATTTGTTATGTTCCTACCATCTTGTTTTGAAAGCTTACATTGTTATTGTTTTGGGCTGTTAATTATAGTTATTTATTTGCTGTTTTGTTTTTCCTTCTAGTACAGAAAGGATAGACATACATGTATAGGCTTATATAAGCCTGGAACTTCACCTAAGAAGTTTACAAGAAATGATTTTATGTGTGATAGTATGAACAACTACACTGAAGAAAATAAGACATCATGGTAGCTACTGATGGTTTCCTATCATTTTGTTTCGTAGTCCAATAATGCTTTTATTCTTGGTTTTTACTGGCTTTAGTATGTTTTTAATTATTTGATTTCAATATGTAGGAAGGTATGGACAGCTATTTTGAAGAAAGCAAGAGACATTATGGTAGCCATTACTGATCTCCTAGTGTTTGGTCTTGAAAGACCTTAAGGCTTTCATTCTTTTGTTTTGAATGGTTTTATACTATTTTGTTTTATATTGATTTATTGTGTATGAAGGTATGGACAACTATTTAGAAGAAAACAAGAGATATTATGGTAGTCACTGTTGATTTCCTTTTGTCTTGTTATGAAATCCTGTGTTATTTGCAATGTTTTGCTCTGATCTTCTTTGTTCTGTTTCATTTTATTCTCTTTAAAATAAAAAAAAGAAGGAACAACACATCATAAAAACACTATGGGTGGAAACAAGTGGTTTTACAAGCCTGGGATTTATGTCAAAGATGACAATTAAAGAACTTTAAATTCTTTAAGAACATCAAGCAATTTTAGAAATTAAGAGAAAGAAGAGCAAACAGTAATCTTTATATCTGACTTAATGATGTTGATTGTACTAGAATGGTACAAACACCAGTGGAAAGAAGTAAAGAGCTGGCAAACAGTAAAGCACAAGAAATGACTCCAGGCGTTTTCTTGCCAGATGGAAAAAAGCAAGTAAGGCTGACAGCTAAATGAAATAATTTGGTTAGCCATAGACATTCTCAAAGGGGAAATAGCAAGGGAATAGCTACGGTATTAGAAAAAGAGTGAATGAATATAGAAACAATGAACTCTTGTAATACAGAAGGTGAGTAAATAGTTATTAGTGGAAGGAAAGTGGGGCTTGGGTTGGGGGGGGTGGAGTTTCTTGATTTAGTAGGAAAAAAGGCATGACAATCCAAGACCAGAGAGACTAGGAGGTGATTCAGGCCATAGCATATAGTAGGCATACAAGGGCCATGGACTTGTTTCGTGAACATGAAATTTACAACATTTATTCAAGTCTTTCACATAAATATAATATTAATAATTTTTTATTTGACAAAACTCCCAGCATCTGTTACTTTTTCCCTAGGGAGTTCTAGATCCCTTTGTATGGTAATAGGCAAAATTTTATCTTAGAAAATAATGAGTAAAACAAACAAACAAAAAAATGATTAAACAAATATCTTTATATGACCCCTTTTTTCCATTATTCTCTTTCTATTTCCTGTCTATACAAAAACTCAGGGTCAGGGATTTAGCTCAGTCATGCAGCACCCGCCTGGCAAGCATGAGGCTTAAATTCAATTTCTAGTACTTAAAAAAACAAAAACAGAAACAAAACCCTGAACAACCAACCAACCAAACAAACAAACAAATAACAACAAAAAAACCCACAAAAACAAAAAAAAGTATTGAATCAATGGGTTTTTAATGGAAACAATGACATGGTAAAACAATGACATTTTTCATGTTGGTGTAAGTTATACAACTGTTTAATATGACAAGAACTCAGGTTTTGTATCTGGCCATTGTCCTTTTCTATCAAACTACACTACAAAAGCTCTGCCATTCTTCTCATGTGAATGAGTCATGGTATGAACGTTGTGATAACACAGGCTACAATCCCACTTAACTGTCAGCACATTCTGGAACTGTGCTAGCTGAGAACAGCAGCTTAACCTTTAGTCACTATGGAGAGGGGACATAAACAGAGCTCACTCCAAGATAGATGGTCATTTCCTACATAAATGAACCCTTAGAAACATAAATAAAATTGATGATGGCTGAAGAACTTAGGAAAAGGGTGTCTTAGCTTGCCTGGAATCTTGCTGGAAGATGCAGCATGAGAGAGAGCCAGGCACAGAAATGAAAGTGTAGGAGGAGGTAAAGCAAAACTTAAGCCACTGCATTCCTGGAGAAGGATGAAGGTTATGGGAGAAATCAGGGATGGGACAAATGGAGCTCAACCGTGAACACATAAAGAGAGACCTAAAACACACAGGAAGGGGACCCTAGGGTCACATGCAGCTATCCTGGAGTTCAGAGAATCAGAGGGCTTCATGAAAACAGAAAGGAAGGAAGGAAGGCAGGAAGGAAGGAAGGAAGGAAGGAAGGAAGGAAGGAAGGAAGGAAGAAAGAAAGAAAGAAAGAAAGAAAGAAAGAAAGAAAGAAAGAAAGAAAGAAAGAAAGAAAGAAAAGAAAGAAAGCAAAAGTCACTGCAATGGTGACTTTTAATATAGGGAAGTTAAAATTTCCAGGAATTCCATTTTTTTAACACAAATGACTTGCCTTTTATGTGCTAGGCAACAGATAAAACAGTCCACACCATGTTCCATATGTTAAAAGATGGACATACAATCCCGTCACCAAAGAATTCAGTCTGCCAAGAAAGACTGACCCTTAAAACAGTGACGCAATGAGTGATAAGATCAGTAGGGGAGGAGTACACAAATACTGTGGGAACATGAGAGAGGAAGGCATTTTTCTTGCTAAGGTTTGGTGAGTTAATTATAGAAAATTACAGAAAAGTGACACTTGAACTGAATGTAAGAAGTATAACTAGCATACAGTTATAGTGTTATAGGGAGGGGAAGGGCAGAGGGAATAAAATGAGTACAGCACATTCTTTGCAATGATGAACACAGCCTAGGAAGTGGTTAAAGGGAAAGATGTGAGGTGGACACCAGGAAAAAGAAGCAGGATGCAATGGGAATGCCCAAGGCCAGGTTTGTCAAGCACCTGCAAGTCCACTAGAGCTTGGCTACTGCTCACTAGGCAACAGGAGAAGAGTTTTAGGTAAAGAAAGATCTAAATTTTGCTTGGAATCATTCTTCAGGTGGATGGATGTTGGGTGGAGAAGAGATTGGATGGAGATGAGGACAAATGGTGACCAGGAGGCTAGTGGCAGAGAAGATTCACCTCATTTACTGCATCACATGCAGAAACCATAGCTTGATATACAAAAGGATGGCTGCAGGCAGTCTGGCTTTTCAGACTCAAAAGCAATGAATCAGGTGCCATATTTAAGGCTTCTAGGGAAATGGCTATAAAGTGTGTAGTAAAAAGAAAGATAAATAATATTCCTAAAATTTAATTTCTCTCTTTCATTTTGCCTGGTGTAATGCTATGCTATACCCCTGATGTGAACAATTTAAACATTGTTCCATTAGTATATTTCAATTTTATATCAAGCCACACGATTTACTGGTTTTATTTGGGATAATGCACTTGTATTTGACATATTTACATCATTCCCATTTATTATTAAAAGCAATATTATGTTTAGATATTGAGGATCAATAAGACCTCCATAATGTTTACACTATCATGTCTTTTATGGAAAGTGCAGAGTGTTTCAGGTTCGTTTTTATAGGTGGCTTTTAAAAGGCAATTTTACAGCTTCTACTCTGTTGTTGGATAAAAGATTGGTTGGCAAAAATTCTTTGACTATGTTTGCAAAATCTTAATGAGGCCACATATTACATGGAAGAAACTTAGAGTAACTATTTAGAGTGGATATTCTCTTCATTTTTGTTGCATTTCCCTAATATACACTAATTGTCACAAGGAAATATTTATGCAAGCTTTTTTACTTGTTTTCTTTCTTCCTTTCCTTCTCCCTCTCTACCCCCCCATCCCCACTCCTTCTCCTTTGCTCTTTTTGAGACGGGGTGTTTCTATGCAGTTCAGGCTGGCCTTGGGACCACCTAGTAGCCCCGGCTGGTCTCGAACTTGCAATGATCCTCCTGCCTCAGTCTCCCAAGTAATGAGATTAACAGAAGTGTACCACTATGCCTGACTGAGACTACTTTTCATTGCTTGTAAATATTAAATGACAAATTTATGACTCCAGAGAATATGTGCCATTAATATTTATCTATCATACCAAGTACATAACTGTAATTACTACAGCAAACAAAACCTCGGGAGATATAATCACTATTGAATTTTTTTCTGTGACTACTCACCATCCTTTTAAAAACTTACTTAGAATGAAATTCTCCTGTCATCCCTGTTTTGTAATATAAATGTGTTATGACTTTTCTGATTCTTAGTTTTAAGTATCTGTTTAAAAAAGATACCATAGGGTTGGGATGTGGCTCAGTGGTACAACACTTGCATAGCATGTCTTAGAACCTGGATTTGATTCCTAGCACCACAAAATAATTTTAAAAAATAAAAATGAGTGACTAAGGTGTAAAATTTTAATTTAGATTGTTTCACATGAGCTTGGTTTATTTGCAATATTAAAAAAAAATAATAAAAGACCAAACAGCAACTATTTCATATAGTTTCATCTAAATTAAAATAAAATTAATAAAACATTAAAGTTAATTTATACTTGAGACTTCTTTATTGCTACTTCTAAGGTATTCAGATTCTGTGGTTGAGAAAGGGGAAAAATAGGCTTCTTCTTTATTTGTTTTCCTACTCCTGCTCCTCTGTAAGCCCTTTCCCTCCTCTTCTTCCTCCTCCTTTTTTTATTTTCTCTTCCCCTTCCCCTTCCTCTCCTTCTCCTTTCTCCTTCTTTTTCTTTTCTTCTTTCTCCTCCTCTTCCTTCTCTTCCTCTTTCTCCTAACTATAGATTGCTAACTATAATTTCTTACCTGAAGAGTGTGGACACAATAAAGGTATAGAAACTCTTACTGCACTGGTACTATCTTAAAATGTATCAGATTCTGATACATTACCACTTTTTTTTCAGAGAACAGGAGAACCTCCTTCATTGGGACATTTCAGCTACCTCCTTGCCCTGAGTGAGTGTATTTCAACACCATCATTCTTGGGATTTACATTTTTCTTCTGCTTTTTAATGCACATTCTGCACATGCATTCCTTCACTTCCAGGAGAGTCCATGGACAGGACCTAACATGACCACATGCTGGCTTTCAGTTTCAGTGGCTCATGCTGATCCATGGCAAGCATATACACTCTTTGTTTTAACATTCTGAGAATATAGGCTGATAGCATAGAAACCTTTGCTTTGACTTGTCTGCCATCCACAAGTTATTGCTATTGTATCCTTTATATATTTCAGGATGGGGTCAGACACTAGTCTACTACGGGTCTCAACTCTATAGATAAAATCTCTGTATGATAGCATGAAAGCCATACTCAGTAGGAGTTTTCTACACAGAGAAACTCATCACAGATACAATGATTCAATTCTAAATAATATAGGCAGCTAAGTTAGAATACATTTATATATAGTCAGAGAGAGACTGAGCTTAAGGAAGTCAGTGCAGGGTGGAGACATCAGATTTGTGGCAGGAGGGACATCTGAGGAGGACCAGGCCTCCAGATGCAGATGCAATAGCCAGGCCTATATTCATAAACAGTAACTTGGAATTATACTGTAATTAACACCGCCTTGAAGAAGGACCAGATTTCCTTTTGGTGAAGCTTGAAGATACTACCAATGATGGTATGTACAATATTGCATTAAGAATTGTTTTTCTCTGTACTGAGTTCTAGACCTGAGTAATTGTGACTTCACTCTTCTGCTTCAGGGTACGTTCATCTCCTTGGTCCATGTACTGCAAGCATCTGATCTTCAAGGGCTGGCCCCTATTCCTCTGAACAGAGTAATCATTCCTTCCAGGAAAGATGGCACACAGAGGTACAAATTCCTAAAACGTACCCTGACAGGCTGCAGTTCTTCTAGTGAACAAGGAGAATTGTTCTTAGAACTCTTAGCAAGGTAAAGTAACTATAGTTCCAATAGTAAAAAACATGGAAATTTCAGCAGAGTGCTTTGAGCACATAAGCAATTGATTGTCATTTATTTATTTCCCAAACTGGAAAGATCTGGCACAGATCTTCACTAAGAGAATAATTACTACTCAAGATCAGCCTTGTAGATGTTCCTTATGAGGTTGTGGAGAAATTTCAAACATGTCACAGCTGTGCTGATTTTTCAAATAGCTACAAATAGTTTTTTAGAGTAAAACAGGTAAGTGAATTTAAAGATAACATTCAAATACCCAAGCAACTACATTATAGTTTAAAATTCAAAAAATATATCAAGAATAGTACTGGCATTGGGAAGGAAGAATTGGATAAGGAAGCAAAATGAAATGAACAGACAAGTGGAAAAAAAAGAAGATACATCATAGGTAAAAGTGGCAAGAGAGGGGAAAAACTGGGAGACAGCAATTTCATTTTGGGGATGTCAGCTCAGGAAATGCATCCCCCAAAGCCTGTCAGAGATCTTGCTAAAAAGCTGTCCTGGAAGGAAGAGGGCAGTCATGATGATATGCAAATGGGTAGAGACTTCTGCTAGTATGTTAAATAGGTTTAACTGAAACTTCTCTAGAGTAGAAAACTTAGCAAGAAACAACCTGGTACCGCAATTCCAGAGCTGTGGCTTCTAGTCTGACCTTCAATGAATCACTTAGCTTCTTGTGAACACTTCACAGGTTGGCTTTGGAGCTCAGTGACCTTTAAGATTTCTTCCAGCTTTCCTGTACAGCTTGATGAAATCTTACTGACAGGAGTGAGAAAGTGTAGGGAAACAGGGGGAGGAAAAAGGGAGAGAGTTCTTCAGAAGGATAAAAAAAGAGGTCCAGATGGAACACATGCCAGAAGGAAGAGCAAGTCAAAATTCTCGAGTGGTCTTTTAGGATGCTGGGTGTGTGTTTTAATCCTTGTGGCAAGAAGAGATACAATACCCTCTCCAAACGTCTAGTGATTTATTCAAGAAGGTCAGTTGCAGTTGACTGGTTGCATTTAGGAAAATTTGTAATTCGTGATGTGTAAAAATCAATTTTCTTTTAATGATATTACACTGATTTCAAAAAAATTCTCTGTTGTTCAGGGGGATATCCATAACCATTCTCCTGAACTAGTTCTCCATAGTGAAATATTCAGCCTTGTAACAGAGCAAATGACGTTTTACTCTGAGGTTTGAGTTCTAATTTTAAATCTTCAACTACCATCCTTCTGGGGAATATTATCATTCATATATATATTATCTTTCTATAGATGGTAAGAAAGGGAGAGTCTGCACACAGATGCACCCAAGGCAAATACGTGTATGTATGTGTGTATTATGTCCCAATTTTAATGTTGATGTGGGAAATACTGGTATAGTCAGTCTAATTATTAGGTACCTCAGAATTTCTCCAAGAATAGTCTCAGACAGGAAAGGATCACCCACAAACCACAAAACAAACTTATAGACTCTGATTTTAGTGCTAATTTCTTTCCCTCTAGGCACTGAGCTCACTGATATTTCATCTGCCTGCTACAGATCATGTCTTTTCTATATTTTACAATATATAAAAGCAGATAATTTTAGCAAACCTGAAATTAAACACAAAATCAGTCTCTAGAGTGGAAGAGTTGTGTGAGAAACTCCACTTCATTTATAGGTTATAAAACAGAATTGCAAACACATATCCAGGGAAAGAACAACAGCGAAAACTATTTGACTTCCTCCAGCTAGAGTCTACAGAATTATTTTTCTTTTAAGGGAAGAATTGTTAATACAGGGCAAAATAGACTTTATGTACATGCTGTGGTGAATTAATAATTTGTTTGTATAGGATGAGAAAGGAGATTATGATAGGATGAGATTTTTAAGACTTCAGATTCATCTCTACAAACTCTGAAACTCTGTTTTGATACTACCAAAGGGTAGCTATGCTTAGTTCATAATTAAAAATTAAATTACACACTTACATATATATAGAGGATATTTTCCAAAAAGATTGAAAATGGTAGCCATCTTATTTTCTGTTTAGAAAATAATGTGATTTGAAATAATACACCTTTTATTAAAATAAAAGTAGAATAAAGAACATAAATTTTAGCAAGTGTGGTCATTTCTATCATATTTTGATTGATTAGAATTCTGTGCATTATTTGTTATAAATAATCAATGGTGAAAAGTGATTTTTTTTTAGAATTTATTAGACTATCAAAAATGAAAGCACAGAGTCACATACCTGTGTCTGTTTAGGACCAATATCCATTTTTTCCAGAAGGTCATTTAAAAAGTCTGTAACACTATTCCAGGGATAAATACTGTTGGAACCATCCAGCACTATGACTATGTCCAGCTGAGTGTTGCATTCTGCAGGAAAAGGAGGAAAGTGTGAACATTTGGAATCTATTCAGAGATATATGAAGGGTTTTCATTGCTGAAAGAAGCTCATTTTAAAAGATGAACTGGTGTCTACAAAGTGGACATATTACTTTTAATTGTTTCATAAAAGCAAAAGACATAAGAAATGTACATTGCATTCAATTAGAATTGATTTGGAGTTTGTGTCATGTAAAACCTTTATCTAATTAATTTTAGTTAATATTGTATAAAGTTATATTTGGAAATTTTCTTAATATGAATTTGATATCGCACTCTCATTCTGGGTTTATTTATAATCAAGTTAAGTTCCTCAAAGAGACCCTTTAAATACAAGCAGTGTGACAGCTCTAGATATGAAGTTTAAACATGGTGCTATAAAAGTTATTTATACTAGTATCAATTCTAAAAATACCAGTGAAGTTTGGTTATATACTGGCAAAGCAAACATTTACCTAAATTGGTAACAATGGTAGCTGACAAAATACTTGAAAGTTTTTGGTATGCTCTTATATATACATATGTCTCATTCATTACTTATGCTTTTCAAACAAGCAAAAACACTGCATAAAATCTGTACCTCGTACAGGAGCAAAGGAGTTCACGACTTGAAAAGTGGGACTGACATCGGAACAGATTCCAGTTGTGTAATGCAGGTGTCCACATCTATAGGCATACAAGGGCCCACATGCCTTTTAAAGAATTTAAAACATTAAAAACTATAAGACTGACAACTATGTAACAAATTTTTAACAGTTTTTAATGATAGTATTCCTGTTAGCAAATATTATTACTCTTTTCTTTCTTACCAGAAACCCTCCTTTTGGGTTGGTGACTAAAGTTGATCCAAATGTCATGTTCTCTTTTATTTCTGTGACATTGGGAATGGATGTATTAACTACAAGGGAGAACAAAATTTTATGAGGATGAAAATAATTTACACAAAGTGAAATTAATTATCTACTCATTAAAACATTCTCTTTGCTATGTTCATGTCATAACACATTCTTCTTTTGGCTCAGTGGAATACAGTTTCAAGTATTATTAAGGAATGCACTGAAGTAGGTAAGGCTGAAGGGCTGGCTTTTGTCCCAGAAACAGTCTCTATCACCATTACAAATAGTTTTGTTGAACTGTGAGAGAATATAGAACCACAAGGCAATGTGAATATGAGATTGCCTCTCATATTTTTGTTTTGTTTTGTTTTGTTTTTGTACTGGGAATTGAACTCAGAACCTTGCACTTACCAGGCAGGTACTATGTCACTGAGTTATATACCTGTCCCTCTCAAGTGTCTTTGATAATCAAAACAAATAAAATATTTAGCTTCAAAATATTATAAATATAATGATATTTTGCATTATTTGTTATAAACAATCAGTGGTGAAAAGTGATTTTGGCAAGAAAGAGGAAAATGCATAGAAGACCAGAAAAATAAAACACTGAAACACAAGGTATTGACTAAGACACTCAAAATCTTGGAGAGGGAAGAAGGAAGGGAGAGAAGGAGGGAGGGAAGGTGGAACAGGAAAAGCAAAAGCTTTTACACCCTGCTTAATGGAGTGCATAAACATTTAAAAGCAGCAAAATTCAAGTTCAAGAAAGATGCGTCTCACTATTTGTGCTTAGAAGTTGCTCTTACTTTAAGACTATCTATGCTAAAGTAGACAATGGAAAAAAAAGCTTCCTGAATGACCAGGTGGACCTAGTCTGAACATTGATCTTTGCCCAAGAGTGTAGTCTGATTTTCTTTGAAAGCAGCTGGGATTGAACTGTGACATAGATTGGTGTTTTTAAAACCTGGACAAGAATTGTTTTATACTAGGTTGACTTGAGATCAGCTCTTCAGGGACAATTAGGGGTTATCACAGTTTCTTACTATTCTTGATGTAGGTGAACTCTAGGCTAATTTAAAAATTCTATTCCAGTTCCCAGTAATGGAGAAATAGCTCCTAAGCAACTCTTGAAAGTAACCATAAATTCCAGGAAAGGGAAAGAACATATGTATGAAGCAACTATCTAAAGGCATTGGAAAGCAACTAAAAACAGGCAAAAACTAGAGAAGAATCTATACTTGGAAAAAGATTTGCACTGGGTGAGTTTCTTATTTTTGTGTTTCATTTTGCTTTGCTTTTTGTTTCCATCTTTGATTCCCTAGTCAGTGGTAAAATGCAAACAGGATTTCCAGTCCTACTCTCTTGTAGAAGAAGGGGATAAAAATTAGAGAACAATGAAAGCATCTGCAAAGTATGGAGGGACATTTTAGGAAAAAGAGTCACAAGAGGACAGTTGTAATATATGCATCATTTTCTGTCCAAATAACTGAATGACTCAACAGTCAATGCGCAGAGTAGACTTTAACCAGTTTATCAGGAATACAATCTGAATAAAGAGTTTTAATTGCTTCATGCTGTAAAAAAAGTCAGTAGTTGTACATAAACAGTAGGCTAAATAAATTGCCTGTAAATACAGAAAGTTAAGACTATTCAAAGACAAATAACAATCTAGAATTTTCACATTTGTAAATCAAAAGTATAATTCATGACCCAAAAGTATAAGAGGAAACTAGAAAATATGACACAACCTTAAGAAAATATGACAGGGGCTGGGGATTTAGCTCAGTGGCATAAGTGCCTGCCTTGCAAGCGCCCTGTCATGAGTTTTATCCCTGGTACCAATAAAAAAAAAAAAGAAAGAAAGAAAATATGATAAATGGAAAGTGATGAGGTATTAAAAATGTTAGAATTATCAGGCAAAGGTATTAAAACAACTACTCTAATGATGACCATGAATGTAAAGGAAAAATGTTCATACTGAAAAAAGGAAATATTGCACGGTTTCTCTAATATGAAAGACTCAAATATAAATAATTTGATGAGCAAAACAAAAGAGAGACAGTAGGAAACAGGGAGATAGATAGACTAGGGATAGGGAGGGGATCTAAAGAAGAAAGAAAAGGGTAGCATGAGTGGTGTAAAACAGTCAGGATGTGGTATGCATTGCAACAATTTTCCAAGATGAATATAATATTATGTACCTCAAACATATACTAATAAAATGAACAAACTAATAGGAAATTGAAAAAAGGAAAACAAAATACATAATATTTGCAATAAATTTGGGGAGCTATAAATCATTTCCATGGTATTTGATATTATATAAGACACTCATAGAGATCTAATTCCTGGATAATTCTAGGAGAAATTTTTCATTCGTGTTTCAACTACAGTGAGATTGCTGTCAAATATATGTTCTCCAATATAAATGTATCTCATTACTCATTTTAAAATTATAATTCCTCCTATTCTGTTTTTCTTATTTGTATATTTGTAAGAATTAGGCACTAATATTCTTTGTGAAGAATGTGATGGACGGATAATTGGAAAAAGTTCCCCCATGTTACACTAGTTTACAAAGGAGCCTGAATGATGGAGTAAGGTAAAGTTTATAAAAGCAGGGCAGAGGAAATCAAATGTCTTTCTATATTAATTTGGATAATAAATAAAGTTTGTGGGTTACTTCTAATATCTTCTTGAATCATTTGAAATTGTTTTCAGTAGGAATAATAGGTCAGATTTAAGGTGACGCTAACTTGGATTTTACATACCTGGCAGATCCAACTTTATACAAGGTAATGATTCACCTCTCCCAACTGGACACTTATAGACATCGCCAGTTCTGGTTTTGGGTTGACCAACTAAAGGAGATCCAATAAGGACCCTGTAATTTAAATGAGGCAATTAAAATGTCTGAACAATGAGAAACAGTTTATTTTAGTTATTTTAGAATTAATTCTATAACAATAGCCAGTAGACACCATAGACAATAGATAGTAGTGACCATAGACAAAATCAATCATCTGGTTAGTAATTTAAAGCTATTTAAAATAAATGTAGTGTCTTCTCAAAATTGCACATTGATTTTAATTTAAAAACTTAGTATGAGAGAGATTGAATAGATATTGCTTTATTATTTTTATCTATGATTTTGTCACATTTTATTTAGGTTTAATTATTGGATAAGTCTGCCACTGTGTTGTTTTAAAAATACACAGAAGTCTAAATGACTTTTCTCATGATAAATTGGTAAATTTTTTCTTTTATTCTGATTGGTACATGTTGGTAGTACATAATAATTCATTCATTGCGGGGAGTTGATACATGTATATAACATCTTAATTTTTCTTTTCATTCCTCTATCTCTTAGTTCCATTCCCTTTTAAAAAAAGATCTGTCTTTCTGTTCACTATCATCTGTCTTTCCTTTTGCTATTTAATTTATTCATGTTTAAACCAGTAGGGAGATCCCTAAAAAAATTAAACTTAAAAATTCTATTCAATTCAGATATTCCCCTTTTAGGTATCTTCCCAAAAGAGTTTTAAAATCTTATTACAGTAATTCATACATTTCTACATTTACAGCAGCACAACTCATTATAGTTAAATCTTGGAAGCAATCTATGTCCATCAGCAGATGAATGGATAAAGAAAATGTGGAAGAGTTCTATTTTGTCATAAAGGTGGCTGAATTTGAGGCATTTATAGGCTAATGGGTACATCTTGAGATTAAAAAGTGAAATAAATCAGACACATGAGCTTAAATATCTCAATTTCTTTTATATGAGAAATTCCAAAAAAGAGAAATAGTTAATTTCATAGAGAAGTCATAAAATAAAGACATAGAATCAACATAAGTTTTAAAATTAGTATCTGTTATTTAATAAGCACTTTGAACATAAGGATAATTGTGAGGTACAGATTAAAATTACTTATTGTATGTCTAGACATAGTTAAAAATCACTCCTATAATAATTGATGGAAAAATTAATCATTATTCATTTTAGTTCCACCAAGTCCTTTAACATTCTGCATGGCTTTCTCAGGAATAGAAAGGATAAATGTGGTTGAATATGAAGTCCATTGGTGAATCAACAGTTGCTGACACAATGTTGACTAAAGATTCATATCCAAAAACTGATTTCTTACAACCTAATAACGCTCATCACATACCATAAGGTTCTGTGTTTCTGCTTGTCTGAGATACTATACCAATAATAATGAGTGAAGTTACAAAAAATAAAAAATATTTAACAAATGCATGTATAATATACTTGGGAATTTATCTCAATATTCTAGAATAATAAGCATTAATAAATTAATGTTTGATTAGAACTTATATAAATTATTTCACTTAACTGCTTACGATTGTCTTCATTAGTATAGGATGTCAAAGACTCACTTAATGAGAATCCATGTGAAAACATCGTGGGACTTTTAGTTGGTAGCACATAAACATGAGTCAACATTGTATTTTAGTGCCAAAAATGCTAATATGACCTTAGGCTGCGTTGCTGGAAATAGATGCCTTGGTCAAGGAAAGTGATAGTCCCTCTGTGTCTGTGCTGGTCAGGGCATGTCTGGAATCTTCAAATTAAGAAAGACAGAAGCACAATGGAATGTATTTAGAAGACTGTGACTGAGATGTTTAGGAGTCTCACAGTTCAGTCAAACAAGAACTGCTGAAGGGAAAACTGGAGATACTGAGTACAGAGAACATGTGTGAAAAAGAATAAGTGGTGTACAGGGTACATCAGACGCAGGTTATAAAAATTCAATTAACTGAATTGAATCACAATGAAAAGCAACAGAATTCATTTTGTGTAGGTCCTTTGAGCATTCTAATAAAAACAAATAATGTTTTATAACTGTAAAAATAGAATTATTGACTATACTACCTAAAACATACATTGTGATGCCTTTGTAAAGAAATTTCTGATTTGTGTAAAGAATTATAAAAATTTTAAAAGCCTTTAAGACATAATTCTTTTTTCTAGGAATCTAACATTTTAAAATGACCCGAAACAAGCAGGAAAAGCTTATTGCATAAAGATAATGCTAATAAAAAATTAAAAGAAATATTGTCAACAGTAAAAATTAATTTTGCAGAGTCATTCTTAAAACTTTATGCTGTCATAAAAAATGGTAGTTATGAAGATCATATGGTAGGAAAAAATTATATATGGCCTAATTTAAAATGAAAACCTACCTAATTTAGTGAAAATATGTAACTTATAATGAGACATTAAATTGTTAGATTCATTATAAGGGCAAATGTAATATCAAGCACTTATCAAATTTATATCATTCACCAGATATTGTTCTGGTGAATGAATGAATGAATTTATATCATTCACCAGATATTGTTCTGAGTACTTTCTATGTACTCAGAAATTTAATCCTCATTATAAAAGGTAGCATGAATTTAGGATTGTGAGCTCACGTTGTGGCTTTACAATTTTCCAGTTGTATGGTTTAGGAGAATTCAGTTACTTTATTTGTGTCTAGTTTATTCATCAATAAAATAGAGACATTGAGAGCACATGTATCACAGGATAATCATGAAAATTATAGTCAATAAAGTGAAAACTTATTTCTTGATTCAGTAAATGTTAGTTCTTTTATTATTGCTATATTTTCATTTCAGGTAATTAAACAACTAAAATCTATATAAAACAATGATTAGAAAAGAATGCATCAAAAATATAAATCATATTAAGATTATGATTAGTTTTTTTCAGTATTTAAAAATTTTTATGTAATATTACTGGATAAGTTAGTTTCATAGTTGAAAACACGTAAAAGAAATAAGTCCACTTCCATATTACTGAAAATACTTAACTTTAGGCTACATAAATAAATTGAAGTTCATTAAGAACATTCTACATGTTGGAGATCTATGCCAGATCACAGGGATAGAAAATGGATAGATACATACTATAGGCTGCTTAAAGAGAAGGCAGAATTTAAAGTGTGCATCACAACACCTAAAAGGTCTGAACCCAGTACGACTCCATCAGTCTCAGAAGCAAGAAAAGAAATCACTCCTTTGATAAGTACACCAAGTTCAGTATTGCTGTGATAGAAGGTGAGGCTACAAAGTAAACAGTTTAAATCATGCCTGTTCTTGTAGTTCACTTTAAGAACTTTGGATTTATTGTATGAAGGGGGAAATTAGGAACTGTTAAAGCTCTTCAAGACCAGTGTGACGTGATTGAATCATTAACTTTATTTTTCTGCAGTGTGGAGAGAGGCAAAATTAGAGTCACAATGTCAGTGTAAGAGTTCCTAAAGTAATCCACATAAGGATCTGAATTAAGGAAGCAGAAAGGAAAGATAAACCAATTTTATTATTATTTAGGATATAAGCTCTTAGCCTGGCTTTCCCCAAAAGTAGACCTGACATAAATACATTGTTATAGATAGATTTTTTTGGAGGCAATTCCAAGCATGAACTAGTATAGAGATGAAGGAAATATAGAGAACAGGATGAAAGGTTAGTTGTAAGCAACTGGGCCCAGTCTTGCTGGAGAACAACATCTCATAAACCAGGTGAACATCTATGAACATGGTAGAAGCCCTAAGAGTAAATACTACCATTTTGAAAGAGTACAGATTAAAAAAGAGAGTTGAAAGCTCATACATGGAAAAATAACACATAGGATTTCAGTAAGTAAAGGAGGAAAATTAAGCAGGAGTTGTCAGAGAGGGAGCAGAATCAGGAGAAGGGAATATTATAGAATCCAGAGAAGGAAAGAAGACCCAGAATGGAAGAAGACCTATAAATCTGCAGCAGACTTCATTCAAATAAACTGGCTAAAATGGGGTGAGGGGTAGGACTCTGATAATGAATGTGAATTTCTTTATTTCAGGGCAATGGAAAACCATTAAGCATATGAGGCAAATTTAACTTTATTATGGAGGTATTCTCCGTATAGGTAAATAATGGTGAGAAAGAACCATACAAAAGAAGAAAGCTTATGTCACAGGAAAAGGAGTAGAGTCCTTGAGCAAGTTGGTAGAAAGGGTGGATCCAGAATCTCAGTTTGTCTTAAAAATGAAAAAGGACCACCATTCCTTAGGCAGTGCTTTATGATCTAGCATCAAGAGGTTTGTACAAAGTATAATTAGAAAATATGATGAATATTTAAATTTAAAAAATAATTATAGTAAAAGACACATTGTGATTAATCCCTCCTCAAAATATTTTCCCTCACTTTGGTGATATTTATTCTCACCATTCTTGCCACTTTCTAAAGCAGTTCTGGAAAAGTTTACTTTTATGTCTCTATTTGTACTGTCCTGGTAGCCTTGTCTTGAAGAAATTCGAAACACCTTTCATAGTTATTTTGACATTGGGTAAGAGCCAAATATTAACACAATGCCAGATCTAGAGAATGGAGTGAATTAGGACACACTATATTTTTTATGAGCCTGTCTTTCCACTGGACAACACTCAGCAGCAGCCTTCATTGCATCAAGGCACTGAAAAAGAGGACTCCCAGCATTGCTTCAGAAAGTGGCAAGAACAGTGAGATAAATGAGTTTAAGGAGAAGGAACATTTTAAGAGGGATTACTTTCAATGTGTCCTTTAATACTTTTTTATTGAAATATCTATCATATATTTTGATCATAAATGTAGTCAATGGTTTGAAATGATGTACACCTAAGTGATGTGGCTTTAATCATCATTATTTCAAAAACAAAAAAAAAGAAAAGAAAAGATCTTTCTCCTACTTGACTTGGAAAATGTTCTGATAAATAGAATGCTGCAGTAGAAATAACACTGTAACTTCTCAGAGTTGATCTTAAAAAGGCTTTGTGCATTCTGTTTTACCTCTGCGGAAATGTGGAAACACCATGCTAAGAAGCCTAATATAGCCTGAAAAAGGACAATTGGCTACAAGAAGAATGGATGCTTTGGCTGACAGTGAACTACCTGACATATAACGTAAGCCTTCTTGAACCCTCCAGGCCCAGCTGAGGTATCAGATGACTAAAATTATATGAATGAGCCCAGGCAACAAAGAATATCGCAGTCCTCCAAACCTTTGGAAATTATAAATCACTGTTGCTTTAAGCACTAAGTGTTGGGGTGATTTGTTTATGCAGGAGCAGTTAAACTGAGACAAGAAAGAAAGTTTTGGCCTAGTATCTTTTCATTTTCTCTTTTTCACTTTCTTCTTGGAAGATAGTAGGTACAGTCATTTAGTGAGATTTAAGGAAGAAGCAATACTAGGATGATGACCTTGTGGAGAGTAATTTAAGTTGACACATTGGTCAGGCCTCTTGGACCAAGATGAGGTAGGGCATAGCAGACAGGGATGTTCTGGGATATATTTTTATAAGTCTTTTCAAATTCTAAAATTCCACCTTATGAAAAGAATATAAGTATGTAGAGGAAAACTAATTAGTTGGAAAACATGTACTATTAATGAGGAAATCTAGTATCATAGATGAAAAGTGAACCTGAATACCATACTGAAGATAAGGCAGAATGAAAAGCAGATTGTGGAGACAGGAAAATTAAGACTGAACATTGATGAGGAGGATGTACAACTCAACAGAACACAGATAAAGCTTCCATTGCATTGGAGCAGGAAAGTAGAGATTGCATTTGGTTTCTTGGGAATTGAAATCACCCAGAAAAGAGTGCTACTTGTATAATGACCCAACACAGCAGCTACATTCATGGCTTGTTTTATATTCTGAGACAAATAAAGACCAAAGTGTGTGGCTCAGAAAGGGTAGAATGTAGTAGGCCAGGATTAAAATAGTTCAAATTGAGGGTTGAGATCAATAGAAAGCAGGAATGCAGGGTGTGGAAAAGTGCAACCAGGGTGCACACATCACACATCAGGGCACAGAGGCTAAATAATGCCCAAGGCCTGGACTACGAGTTCTCACAAGTTCTGGTAATGTGTGGACTAAATAAAGAGAGGAGGAGCCACTGAAAGCATGTCGCTATGGTTTTCCTCACAGTAGCCTGTCTTGTGTCTCCCAGGGTGTACTTTTGTTTTATTTTATTATTTATTTTTTAATTTTCCTCTCTTTTACTTGACCCAAGTTCATTTTGCAGAGAGTCAGTTTCTGCCTTACCTTTCACTTTTCAAATAAACTTTGTCTTTTTTTTTTTCTTGTGGTTTAGTTCAGTTTTTGGTTGGAGACAGGAGGAACCTGGAAACCAAGACCCAGCACCCCAAAACTCAGTAACATTTATTTTGTGAGTTATCTCTAGAAGGAGAGACTACCCAGTGACATAGTAAGAAGTGGAATACTGGGATAGAGGACAAAAAACTTTTCTGTGTATTCTCCTACTTGCTGTTTGCTCTGATAAAAAGTGCTTATTAAAATTACATATATCTTGCCACGGTAATCCTCAGTAGCCCTCACTGTTTTTACTCCAAGCTGTGTAAAAATAATAAGACTCAAGAAAAGTATGAGCACACAATTTATGAAATTTCAGAAATCTCCAGCATTACAAATCCCATTATCCTGCTTTGCTTTTTTTTTTCAGAGTACTGATCACATTGTCATATAAAATATATAGCTTTTTAAATTTATCATTTATTTTGTGTTCCACCCTCCCCAGTAAAACCAAAACTTCATAGAACAGGAATTTTTGTTGAGTTTGTTTACACATAGCTTCTTGGAACATATAACAATTCTAGGTACAAAATAGACATTTAATAAATATTTATTGAATGAAAGACTGTGTTATATACTCTAAGAATCTGAATAAACAGACCTGGAATTTTAGGCTCATATGACCAACTGAGAGGTCCAAATTGTGAAATCTCTTTTTAGTTTAGAGGTTGGAAATTACACAGAACGAGGATGCCATGCATGCCTTTGAGTGACATAGAAAGTGTTTCTCTGCAGTGAGGTGTTAATCTAGAGAATCCTTCTTAGAGGGAAAGAATGGACTGAAAGAGGGATAGCTATTGTCCCACACCTTGGCCTCATCACATGCTTGCTATATGAAATCTTAGAAATTTATCTTCTAAATCCCAGTTTCCTGTCTAGAAAATGTAGATAATGTCAGTAACATCTGCCCAAACTCCCATGACAACTTAAGACACATTGTTTCATGAACTATTTGTATTACTATTTTAAATTTTAATGTAAATTGGATTTATTGTATTTTATTTATATTAGATTTTTTTATATTAGATTATATTTATATTAGATTTTGTATAGCTTTTTTTTTTTTTTTTTTTGGTACTGGGAATCGAACTGACAACCTTGAGTTGTCAGGCATCCGACAGCATTTTTACAATGATTTCTCTGTGTATTAAGAGAATTTTAAAATGTCCTAAATATCATTATTAATCTCTAGAGAAACACCTGATGGGTAAACTCAATAATCATCAAGTTCACAGAAACATCTTTTCTCTATGAAAAAGATACAAATACTGTATAATAAAATTTGATAAACTGAGTAACTTTTGCTATTTATAATAAACCATTCTTGTTATTTTGACTATTGTTTAAAGAGTAGTAGTCTCTGATATCTGTTATATTTATGTGTCACCTCCATAAAAGATGTTTCCTGAAGAGTGGTGTCCCATATTTACAGTATTTCATTAATATCCTTTTTACTTAACTTTTTTGTTATATCTAATACAAACAAATCAAAAGTTACATTCATCAAACCAAAGTTATACCAGAGTGCCACACATGTCTTGTTAGATAATTAAAAAAAAAGTGGATTAAGTGTTCTGTAATCCTAGAGAGTAAAATTCATTAGCTGATCCCAGTAGCTACAGTATTCTGGTCATGAAAGGTAGGAGTGACAGTGGGATGAGCCAAGATAGAAGAAATCTAGCAAAGTCAAAATTTCAATATCAAAAGGCATTATGAAAAATGTACAACAAACATTATGTTAAAATCTATAAGAGAATATTCGAGAAAGATTTCTCCCTCAAGCTAGAATAGGCTTTATTTAAGAGACACAAATATTGGAAACAGGGCATCAGTCATATGAACCACAGGTACCCTCACTTGGCATAAAATAGAGTCTTTCAAGAAAGAGGCAGGAGCACAACATATTTGGATATACATTGGTATAAGGATTGGGTAAAGATGGATCTACAACTTAAAAAATCTTCTGTAGGACAGAGCCATTGAAGTCACTAAAATCCTCAGGAGAGCTTGCTTGAGTAGAAATTAGAAGGTTAGACATGAAAGAATGAAGTAAAATATTAACAGAGTAGAAATCCCCAAACCATATTTTGTATCTTCCCATTTGGTTAAGAGGCCTGCTGGTGACTACCACTAAATCTGGAAATCTGGAAGGCTTTATGCAGAAGATAGTTAAGTTTCTTCTCTTCAAAGCAAAATTACTAAGCCAATTATGTTCTTTTGGAATTCCTCTGGACCACCTCACAATTACTTGGATGTTCCAGTTTATGCTAACCATAATGAACAACGGCCGATCTTAATCAGAGATATAACATGTTATGCCATTGAGAAAACATGTGGCTTCTAAGTAAAAGATATAAAGAAAATCATACTTCTCAGTAAACTCTTTTTTTATTTTTGTTTTTTAAATTTATTTTAAAGAGGGTAAAATTAAACAGAACAAAACAGATCATAAAAAACAATGTAAGAGGCACAGATTTCAAAGCAAAAAACCAGATCTTCACTGTCTATCATATTGTCTCTTGTTTTCTTCCAAATAGTTGTCCATATCTTCATATAAAATGAATTCATACAAAACAAAATAGTATAAAACTGATCAGAACAGGATGAGGAAGGCATTTTAGGTCTTCAAGACCAGACAATAGTGAAGTCAACAATGGTTGTCACAATGTCTCTCATTCTCTTCAAAATAGCTGTCCATACCTTCATGCATATTGAAATTTAAAAAAATGAAACAGACTAAAATCACTCTGAACAAAGTATCATAGTATTGCTGGATTTCACATCATGACACTACAGAATCAGCTCTGGGTACCTTAGTGTCTCTTTTTCATCAAAGTAGCTGTTCATTTCATCATGCATTATGTAACTGATTCTCATAAACTGTTTAGAAGTTGTATGCATGCATGTGTCTCTACTTGTATACCTATCCTTTCTGTATTAGAGGGAAAAACAAAACAAAATAAGACAAGACAAAACAAATTCCTAGAAAAACACCAAACAAAAAATACATAAACAACAATAGAAAAGAGCTCAGAACACTGACAATATAGGCTTTCAAAACAAGGTGGTATTAGCATAACTAGGGTTGTTATTTTACATAATGATCTTCAAGACTTCCTTAGATCACCCACCAAACAATAATATGTGCAATTGTTCCAATCCTATGAATGGTAACTATTTTGTTACAAGAGCTTATAGAAATTGTAGCACAATCATCTTAGCTATCCTGTTTACATAATTTTAGATATTTTTTCTTTTCCCTTCCTTTTTCTTTTTCCTCATTTTCCTTGACATATTATTGTGTCCCCTTTAAGCAGATTGTTATCCTTTCACCATATTTATTGAGTATTTTGTATCTTATGTACTCTTACCATTTCTTACACTAGGGAGACTATATGGTATTTACACATATGAGTTTGATTTATTTCATTTATGAGTATGGTCTCGAGTTGCATCCATTTACGTATAAATATCTCAATGTGATCATTCTTCATAGCTGAGTAGTACTCTATTGTATAAAAATACCACATCTTTTTTATCCATTCCTCAGTTGATGGATATTTAGGTTGTTTCCAAGATCTTGCTATTATAAATTGTGCCACTATAAACATGGATGCACATATATCACTATGGTAAGATGTTTTCAGTTCTTCTGGAAATCTGCCTAAGAGTGGAATACCTGGGTTAAATGGGACCTCCAACCCTAGGTTTTTGAGGATTTTCCAGATTGACCTTCCTAGTGGCTGCACCAGTCTACACTCCCATCAACAGTGCAGAAGAGTTCCTATTTCCCCACAGCCTCTCCAGCATTTGTTGTTGGTAGTTTTCTTGATCCTGGCCATTCTTTCTGGAGTGAGATGAAATCTCAGTGTGGTTTTAATTTGCATTTCTCTAATGAGCAATGATGATGAACATTTTTTCATGTATTTGCCATTTGTATTCTTCATCTGAGAACTGTGTATTCATCTCAGATGCCCATTTTTAGAATGGGTCTTTGAATTTTGGGGATCTGATTTTTTTTTCTTTATATGTTCTGGACAGAAGTCCTTTATCTGAAGGGCCATTCACCAAGATTTTTTCCCAATTTGTGGTTTTCTTTTCACTACGCTGGAGATTTCTTTCAACATGCAAAACTCTTTATACATTAAGAAAGCATAAGACAACTTTTTCTATTAATGTTGAATTCTTACCAATATTCTAAAAGCACATATGTAGCACTTACAGTGGATTAACAAATACTATGGCATTCTATCACCACAGCATAAGATGGATTGGGATTATTTTTTAAAAATTTTAAATCTTAGGTGGATGTTCTTGAAAATATATATAGTAAATATGATTTATGAGTGTGTTTACGCTTAGAGAAAATTAAATAACAGAATTCATGTTCTCCAAAGTATAACATTATCTAGTGTTTAAAGGAACAACCTTATCCATTTAACTTTAAGTGGCAGGTGAGCTAGGGAGTGAAACACAAAGGATTTAAAAACTCATAACCTTATTAGATTTCTTACCTGAGATATTTGTAAAGGCAGTAGAATAGTGAAGCATCTCTGTTACATCTACATTACATCTACATTACACTTTTCATCTAACACATATTTCCACTTAGAAAGTTTGAGAACTGAAAATACTTTTGATGGTTTTTAGTGAATTCTCTTCAAAAAAACCAAGTTAAAAAGATGAGGCAAAATATATCTTTTTATATGTGAAATAATTATTGTGGACTAGATAGGAAGAAGTCAAGATGGTCGATCAGTGAGCAGTGAAATACAATGCCTCCCGGGAGAAACAACTCATATGCCAGAATAAAACATCCTGGAGAGATCCAGACAGAGGGAGATGGATCCTCATGACACAGGAAGAAATTAAAATGTAAAAAAGCTTGTCAAACACATTGGGATGACAACTGAAACAGCTAAAAATTACGGGACACAGTTTTTGCTGTGACTTGCACTAGCCTGAATTTGTGCCAGCTTGAATCTACACCAGCTGGCAAAGCCACCCAAATTCATTCCCACCACCACTCACAGGAACCACAGCAGTGCTGAAGTTGGGAGTTGGTGAGCCCAATGGAGAGCGGAGCTGGTGAAGGGACCTTCATTAATCCACAGTCAGTGCTGGGAATGAGACCCCCCCATGGGAAGGGCACATGTTGGAATTGGGCATGAGGAGCCTGAACTGGGAGCAACAGTGACTTCAGTTGGTTGTTCTCTCCCCAGAGCAGATTTGTGGGATTTGCTTGGACTGGGCCATACCACTAGCCGGGACCCAATGAGCTGTCCCAAATCAATTCCCTGTGCCTAGCACGCACTAACCAGGTGAAGGCCCCTGAAATTTGGCTGGCCCGGTGGGGAGGGGCAGGCAAGAGAGGTCAGAGGTCCCTTGCCAGAGTGCTTTGGAGGAACCATGGCCAATAGGGAAGGGGGCTGGGACCTGCACTGTAACATGTGCAGGAAGCTGGGAACATGACAGGAGAGAGAGGCAAGAGGAAGCCCCGAGCCCAGAACCCTGAGAGCACTGATCCAGGAGAAGCAAAAACAAGGGAGGCTGAGGGTGGCAAACACACAACATCAGACATGGCTTCAATGGACATTAAGAGATATCTTTGGGACCTTGTAGACAAGCTCAAAACTGAAATATTAAATCAGGTAAAGCAAGATATGAGTAAAGTAATAAAAGAAATGCTCTCAGAAAGCATCTCTCAGGAAGATACAGATGGATGAAGGGAGAAACACAAAAAAAGGAGAGAAACATTCAATAAAGAATATAAAGAAAATATAGAATACATGAAGCAGATTCAAAGAGATTACCAGGAAATTAAAAACTCCATTGAAAGCTGGCAAAATGCCTTAAAAGAAACTAAGGATAGACTATCAAAACTTGAAGACAAGTTTGCAATGTGTGATCATGAAAGGAAAGATCTCTTAAAAATAACAAGGAAACAGGCAGTAACAATACAAAGGCTACAAGATGACAAGACAATCTACAATTTAAGAATAAGAAATGTGAACAAAGAAGCAGGAATACAAACAGGCAAATTACAAAGGCTATTCACGGAAATAATTAAGGAAAATTTCCCAAGCATGGGAAAAGAAAATGACATTCAGTTATGTGAGGCATACAGAACTCCAGCCACCTACAACCAAAACAGAGCTACACACAGACATATAATAATCAAGATACCAGAAATTCAATATAAAAACAGAATATTAAAAGCCATCAGAGAAAAGAAACAGATTACTTATAAAGGTAAGCCCATCAGGATCACGGCTGACTTCTTGACACAGACCATCAGATCAAGAGCTTGGAGCGAAGTATTCCAAGTCCTGAAAGAAAATAACCTCCAGCCCAGATTGATGTACCCTGCAAAACTGTCACTAGAAATTAAGGGAGAAACAAGATGCTTCCATGACAAAGAGGAACTGGGGGAGTTTGTGACCACCAATCCAACCCTACAGAGAATACTGAAGGACATTCTACAGAGAGGAAAAACAAAATACCAGGATTTTAGGAACAGTGGCAGAAAGGCCTCAATGAGCAAGGCAGGCAGTAGAATGAAGGAGAAAAGTAGACAAACAAAGGCAGAAAAATAGCATAGCAGAAATGAGGCAGAGAAGGCTAGAATCTCTAACATAGATAGCCTTGATACACTATATTGTTAATAGTGCACCAGGATTTAAAACCCACATTATTCACACTACTCTGCTTAGATGTATTATATTCTGTTCCAATCATTCTACCTGTACTAGATTTGAGGGCACAGACAGCAATCCCGAAAATAACAGGATATAGCATGATAATCATCCTTAATTTCCTATTAACTTGATCTAAAGCTCTGTAAAACCTACACTGTTTTACCATGACTGATCGTAATAGAATCTGGTTTGTTAGATTGCTGTTTTGTATTGATAGATTTTATTCAAAGCTGTTATGCTTAATAGTATCAAGTCTGAGAGTACAGGCAATTGCACTTAAGATGACAAGATTCACTAGAATATCCACTATGGTTTGCTTATTACCTGCCTCTGAAATTTTATATTGTCTACAATGTTTTATTTTTACTAATATTGTTATGTACTGCTATATTCAATTATACTGCTATATTCAATTATGCCTGATGATATAGACAATTCTATTGAAGATAATAAAAACAACACAGTAGTCATTGTAGATCACCTTGTACTGTAGTTTTACATGACTTTTTTGTTTCATGTTTTTATAGGAATTTGTATTGTTTTGTGTTGCTATGTTTTCATTTTCCCTCTAATACAGAAAGGATAGAAATACATGTAGAAAATCATGCATGCTTAGCTGTTTACAATCTGACTGAATATCTACTTTTATACTTTAATTTTGTAATTTGAACAACTATTTCTAAGAAGACAATATGTAATTTATCAACTAGTGATTTCTTATTGTTTATCTTTTTTTTGAAATTCTGATTATCTCTACCCTTTACATGCTTTTGTTTCTCTTTAAATAAAAAAAAAATTATTGTGGACCAACAGATCACTGTTGTCTAAATAGACATTTTATTATTGTAGCTACTATAAAAATGGGCTCATTTGGTTTAAGGTATGAAACTGAAGCAAAGTTTAACTAATTCCTGCTCATTTTTCTATGATATCCAATTTTACAAAATCCCATTTACTATATTTAGGTTAAATATGAGGCAAAGAACTCTAATAGTCATTTTTTGTAATTTTTAATAACTTAAATATGCCTTAAAATTGTATTTAAAGTGAACTTAACCAGAGTAACAAGCTTTAAATGTATAACAGAAATCCAGTACAATTTGTTATAAACATTAGACCAACCTTAGCAAAAGAACAAACTTAGCAAATACCAAATATATAAGACCCAGATTATGAAAGCAGTATTAAGATTTTCAAGGTATTATCTTATCTTCCTCCTATTCTTTTCTACTAAATGTGAGTCTAGTGTATTTGAGTTATTCCAAAATGAGAATAATTAAGACAATCTTGACAAAATAACATTCATTCCTTGAGTACTGCCAAACTTCAACAGAAATCACTAACCACTTCCTGTAAAATTCCAAGAAATTTTTTCTTCTTTTTCTTGAAGTCAGTTTTCATTACCAAATGACTAGACTGACTGCATTTTAGAGTATAAAAGATTTCTTCTGTTGAAATTCCATCCATAAAACAAACTATAGTCAAATAATATTTTTCCATTACCTTGTAAAATAACTACATGACAGAAAAAACAACTGGTTTACCATTTTCCTTCTTCATTTGCATATTGTTGAACGGTATATCCAAACATGTCTTCCACTGGGCCACTGAAACTCATTGAATTTTTCACATCCACATTGAAGGATTCACAGAAACCTAGGACAATTTTAGGGAGGAAAACAAAATCTGGTTATAAAAGTTAACTAAGATCTCATCATGTCTGAATTATCAAAGGCATTCTTGAGGTTACCACTAAAAAGCTTTGCTCTTATTAAAAAGAGCTCAAAGAATGGAGCAATAGAGCTCAAAGAAGGAGAACCTCAAAAAAGGCCCTGATATTTGACTGAAAACAAACAAGATGCTTTTAAAGAATACGTGTTAGATTCAACAAAAAATCCACAAAAATTTAGTATCTGCACCATTTCCATAAGTAGAGTCAAAAGATATGTGAGAGTCACAAAAATTCATACTCATAGTAACGAAGGCAGTTGCAGATATTTTTCCCAAGAGAAGGTCATACACTGAACCATAGCCACTAGTAATTATAAACAGCTTCATTTTCCCATTGCAACTACAGTGGATACAAGTATATGCATCTGAAGTCCCACAGAGAAAAGACTTTTCCTGACTGCTTCTGAAAGGAAAGGTAAATAGACAGTCTCCACTGAGAAATAATTTCATATCTAGGCCTAAGATGCATTTTGCATCTTTTCTTTATGCAAACAGTGGGCAAAAGCTTATTCTAATACAATAAAGCCTTTTTGTAATGTTGTTGTTGGTAATAACCTCACAAGTAGCTGTCAAGACTAAATTAGATGACATGTCTAAAAGTTCACTCAAAGCCTGGCATATACTATATATCCAATGAGAGCTAATTACTTAAATTTTTCTTGTAGTCCAAGCTTTGAAAACCCTTTAATGATGACACTGTCTCATGAAGGGATTCTACAGTCATAAATTCAGACAAATGATTCAAATTTCATTCTTGATACTGGTTTTTAAAATGTACATGTAAGGTTCAAAAATATCTGCTCTTCCCTGATACAGCTGAGAATTCTCCCCAAATCCTGCCTCACACAGTTGCAACACATCATCATGTGTATTCAGAGGTGATTAAACTCAGTTTCCTTTGTCCACAGGAATTCTGAAGAATTTCTTTTCTAGTCTTAAACATTGTGAATAGATTTAATTACTCCAATCATAAAACATTATTATTATAAACTTTTCCATAAATATAGTCTAAATCCAGATTAGCATAGTTCATAACATTCAAATTTTGGTAACAATAAAAGCTTATTTGATGTACAGATACTAACTTAACTCGGGAAGAATTTATTTTTCAAGGAAACAAAAAGTATAAGATAAATTTACATTTTGTGGATCTATATAAATTCTCCCTTGATCTCACCTAGTTAGAACTAATCTTATTTTTGACTACTAAAACCTCTTTATTTTTTTAGGAAATTTTTCATTTGAAATAATTTTTAAATACTATCTATATTGTTGTTATCTATGTTAGTTTTTTTTCTAGATTGGAAAATTCTGCCTTATCTTTTTATCCCTTATTGAAAGTTAGCACAACCCCTTGCAAACAGAGAGAAAATAATCCATTTGTAGACTGAAAGACAACATAGAGAAGGGGCAAGCAAGCCAACTGTAGTTGGAGGTGAACTAGCAACTATTCCATCTTCAATAGAGAAGACTTTATAATGATAGAAATTTAGTTTTTTAAGGGGAGAGAGACACAAGATTTGGCAGTGAGAAGAAAATGTGGACCCAGGATTTGGGAGGGTCTCCACAAGGAGCAAGACATGCGATGAGACAAATATGGTTGTGAGAACATGAAGAGATTTGCCTGGCTACTGTGAAGGGAGCAGAAAAAATAAAGAATGGATAACACAGGTCCTTTTATGCACATTTCCTGCTCATTCTTCAAGGGTAATAGAGAACAGCTGGTTACCATCTTCTGCATAATAGTTTTTCATAACTTGAAGATCGTTTTAAACACTGCACACTCTGCTCTGAGCTAAATAGTACATGCTTTTACCCTTTAATTACAGGTTTTATTAATTGATTTTTTGAACAATTGTAACATATTATTTTTAACAGGAAAACACATAGAAAACAGTAGTTCTATATCAGAGTTTCTCAACTTTGGCACCATTGACATTTTGGGTCAGAAAATTCCTTATATGATGGGCATCTTGTGTTGAGGGGTATTTAGCAACATTGCTGACCCATAGCCATGTGATGTCAGTAGAACTACATAACTTTTCATGATCAAAAAATGTCCCTGGATAATGCCAAATTCCTCTGAGCCTCAAATTATCCATAATTGAAAGCAACTGCTGAGCAAATAAAGACCAGAATACCACTGTCAATCATGTTGTTGAAGAAGGTGACTGAATACCAACTGTGGCCATAAGCCAGCAGCATTTGTATCATCCAGGAGATGAAAGATACAGAAAGATACAGAATTACATCCTACCCATAGTTGAATCAACATGAAGATTATGACAAGATCCCTGGAAAAATTTTATTCCTGTTAAAATTACAGAAGCACAGATCTTTAATGTATTACTTCTTTTTCATAATGTTGCAGGTAATGGAGTTTATCTTAATTTAAAGTATTCAACAAGAGTTAGAGTTGTAAAGGATTCTTTTTAATTGTGATCAATTTCTCACTTTTGAAAGCTTTTTCCAGCATATCATCATCTGTAGTAAAAGGCCATTTATGGTACCCCTTCAACTGGAGACCAACAGCTTTTAGTTTCCTTTTTGGGCTTGTTTATTCTACATGTTGTGTGGAATGTCCCGGGGTGTGTGTGCTGTACTGTTTTTTTTTTTTTTTCTTTCCTTCATTTCCCATCCTTAGCGTTCTACAGGCAACTGTCCAGAAGTGATTGTAAATCAGGCTCTGTCATGTTTTGTGAGGCATTATAGAGCCTGACACACAGAAGATAACATTAAAATAAAAAATAGTTTACATCTTGCTCTTTTGATTTAAAAGAATGAGTAAATAATATAAGTAGCTTCTCATCACTTTTAGCTATGTGTTCATTTGGTTCTACTACTATTTCTTGGAACTTGATTCTTATTCTCAACTGAAGCTAAAAAATGAAATGTACAAGGGTGTCTTAAGTAGAAATATAGGGGGGCAGGGGTTTAGCTCAGCTGCATAAGTGCCTGCCAGGCAAGCTTGAGGTCATGAGTTTGATCCCTGGTACCAAAAAAAGGTAGAAATATAGGGAAAATAGTGAAAGTGATGAGAAATAAAACATACATAATAGTCAAAGAAAAAAAAGTAAATTCTGATTTCATATGCACCAGTAAGAGAGGAGGGTGTTTTCCTTACTTATGGTATTATTCTTCATGTGTTTCATCCATTAAATTAGCCAACAGCTCTATAATAAAGTACTATTATTATTACCATTATGTGACAAGGAGAAAGAAGCTGAGGAAGACCAAAAAAATTGGACATGTTTCCACAGGATTCCAAAATTGAAAGCATTTATCACCATTTACATTGACTCTAGTTTTATAGTTTTGACCTAAAACTGGAAAAGGCTAGTGACGTGGAGATGAGTTTGGAAGAGAGATTCAGGTGATACATGAGAATTCATACATGTGACTCCATCTTCTCTATGGCAAATGTGAGGGAGAGGATTTTCTGCCCTGACAGTGGTATGGGAATGGTGTTGGAAGTGAGTGGAAAGCTGAATAAGGAGAAATGTCATGGTTACATATCTCAGATCAAGTGTCTTAAGAGACTCCAGCTAAAATATATATGTTTAGGTAAAAAAGAAATACAAAGGCTTGCTCCCTTTCAAATACGGTAATATATGTCATATGTATAATGGTTAAAAATTAAAGAGAAGATGAGATTGTTTGTACTGAAAGGATCTGTTATAAAGGAAATCATTTTGTGCAATTTCTTATTCCCAGGATGTAATTTCATGTCTAAGATAACTAAATGAAAGAGAGAGAAAAATAACCTACAGCCATGAGGTGCCTTCTACCAATGAACATTTTTATATAGATAATGGAACTGAGCTATTTAATAATCTGTGGAGATTAGGCAGAGGAGCAGTCATCATCCTGTCTTTCTGTATTAGGAAACATAAGCTCAGAGAAATTGAGTGATTTGTCTAAAGGCCAGCATGCAATAATGCAGAGGTAGGACACTAACATTGGTCATCTGAGGTCAAGTCATAGACTTGAATTGGTCAAATCTAGAATAAAAACCATAACCCAGAATAAAATAACCCTTGGATAACCCATAACAGCTGTTTAAACTTCTTATAGTTTAGGAATATTTGAATGTGGAAATGACAGAAAAAGCTAACTGAAGGTGGCAGAATATGAGCATCTCCAGAGGATGCTGACTCTAGTAGAGGAGAAGGCTGCCTCCTCCCATCCTTCAGTCCCAAGATGAATCACTGCAGCCTATTTGACTGTTTCCCAAAGAAGAAAGTCTTTGACCAGTTGGCCTGAGAATCCTGTTCTGGTAATATAAAGATGAGACTATTCAATAGCCAATGAAATCCTATATATTGTAAATTCCAAGGGCAAAGAAAATGGGTATCAATAGTAACAATATCTAAAATGCTAATGCTTTAATAGTTTCCTACACATGTTTCTTCAATCCAGAAATAGGAAAAATCATACAATTAACACAACTTTATTCATTTTTCCTGTAAAGGGTGAAATGATGGCACAAGTCTAGGATAAGGGATAATAAGAACTGTGTTTTTATAGCAAATTAATGGTCTTTGAAATAAAATTCCTTGGTGGTATAGAAAGATGGTACAAACTTGAAATCATAATTTTTTCTTAATAGGCTAAGTGATTAGAGATCAAATTTGATTTACCTAATTGTGAGTAAAGATGCAATTCAATGGAGGGTATAGCTTTGGAAATATATGTACCACCTACTCCACAAACATATTTAAGTCTTTACCCTGGATTGGACATAAGTTAGACTCAGGAAATATATTCATAAAAGAACAATGCCCCCTGCTTTCACAGAGACTATAACCTCACTGAAAAAAATACAGCAAATGGTTTAGCCCATATGAACCTCAGTTTATCATAATGTGAAAGTGCTTAAAATAACCTCCAAGTATTGGTTGTTGTGATAAATACAAATTATGGATGTATTCATAGAGAATATTCAATAAATAAGTTAAATAACTCCATAGATCAAATACAAAAGGTTCATTTACCATCTGGTAGTTGAGATTTCTTTCAGAAAAGGATATTTTGGTTACTCCAATGACTGCCTGTGACTCAAAAAGTGATATAGATGTGTTATGTCAGTGGATATGGGACAGAGAATTTACTGACTCATTTCCATATCAGATTTCCTATTTTCAAACTTGCCTGCAATGATGTACATAAAGACAATCTAAGACAAAGACGTCATGCCTTCCCAGTACCTGAGCAAGTCACAGAGAAGTACAGATAACAACTGTCCTTGCAGTTAGATCCTTTGGAGTTTTATCTCAGTTTCTCAGGATGTGATACTTATGATACTCAGGACCTGAACCAGTAACAACTAGAGTCTTCTTTCACTCCAGTGACAACCTACTCCCCACTAACCTGCCTCAAGGATTGCAAATCTCTTCAAGGACAGAGTGACCCTGCAGTGATTCTTTATAGTGTATTTAGACGATGATAAGTAAGTCACAGTCCTGAGCCACTAAAGTACAGAGTGCACACCTAAGCAATGTGGTAGCTGTAGTGCAGAGCTGCAAAACCCTCTACCCCTCTCACATATGAACACTGGGATCTTCTGGACAGCTCTCACTTTTTGTGCCACAATTCTCTTTTCACCCCTGTTTGAATGCATATAAATTCCTAAGGTCATGCATGTCTACTATAACTAATAATGTTCTATGCAATTCCAAATTTTCCTTAGATTCAGATAAAATATATTCAATTTTTTTATCAGATGTAGAAAAATATGATGATAGTTGGTGAAAGTATCATATCAGTGCTGTAGATTTGATCTCAAGTTAATTATTTTTTTTCTTTTTGAGACAGGATCTCGCTATGCAGTTCAGGCTGGTCTTGGGCTCACTTTGTAGCCCAGGCTGGTCTTGAACTTGCAATGATCCTCCTGCCTCAGCCTCCCAAGTGCTGGGATTACAGGCATGCACCACCATACTTGCCTCTTAAGTTAATTCTTAATAGGATAAATGATTAGAGACCAAATTTGATTTATGGCCAGGAGTGGTAGTACATGTTTATAAGCTCAGCACTCAGGAGGCTAGGCAGGAGGATTGCCACAAATTAAAAACAAATTTTGGCTACATAATGAGTTCAAGGCCATCCTAATCCATATAGTGATATCTTGTCTCAAAAATCAAAAACTAACAAAACATAAATATTTGATTTAAATTGTTGTGATTATAAAAATACAATTCAATAGAAAGTATAATTTGTTCTGTCCAAAAATGCTACAGTACAGTGCTATTCAAGTTGATATGAAATTTGAGATGGATGTTTTTATAACATTTCAATCTTGAGAAGGAAGAGCAAAGATCTTCAGTGGTCAAGACACTAGAAAAAAGATGAATGAAAATAAGAAAATAATACAGCCTTGATCAAAGAGTAAAGAATCAATGAAAGTATTTGCATATGACACTATAACCTAACAAATAGGAAATCTCTATTTGATTTTAAAATTATATTCAATTCTGTGCCTCCTATAAACAATTGGAACTTCCTCATATAGTGATGTAAAAAAGAAAATTTGACTCAAAAAATGTCACCACTTGGTATTCTCTCATCAGAAACAATATATCAGCAAGACATGTACTTCCATTATGCAGGCCAGAAAAACCAACTCAAATGAATGATATTCAAGAGTTTTTCCAAGTTTCATTCTAGGAAGCTGCTTTTTAACCTTAGCATGTTACCATGAATTATTTTCATTGTGGTTTAAATTCTGTGGATTTCCAGTTATTACAAGTGGTCTATGCATGAATATCTGAGTATGGTTGATTGGAAAGAGGTAAGAAAACACAATTATTGGCACATATTAAGTGTTTAATACAAGTTTGTTGAATTGGACATTATGCAATAAATAGAAAATTATAAAGGTCTTATTACAAAGGTAATTTGGGCTGAACGAATTTGTTTTCTTTTTGTCCTAAGTGCTACCAACAATACTAAACTGTGCCAGGATGTTTCCTAAACCTCCTTTATTAAAAATCCTCCTAGAAAATTGTTCTACATAAATTTGTTCTTGCACAGTGCTTATTTTCCTTTATAATATGGACAGGCATCTGCTCACTGCCTGTACTTTCCTACCACAAATAATTCCCTGCTTTGCTAGCTTTCACGTTGTCCCTACTCTTGATCTCAGAAATTCTTAAACAGTCTCAACACCCAACCCTTTTACCCTGTCAGCATCATCTTCTGGATCTGTATTTCACAAGATTAAAAAGCTACAGGACCTCAGGAGTCCCTGGATCCCACTGGGAGAAGATAGTTCATGTGTTTGTGCAAGCCACATGAGTCCAGGACTCTTCTGGCATCCTTAAAGCTGAAATCATTAATTTCTATGACTACAGAGGATGGGACACTGCATATGGAAAGGCATATTGTACTTCAATACAAAGCAAAATGGCATCTTAGTCAAACATTTGCCCAGAAATAAGAAATACACAGTCTCTGGATACATAAGTATTTTTAAAAAGCAAAGTGGTAAATGCATGAAAATAAATGACTTTCAATATACATAGTAGACATAATTGGCACTTTCAAATTTCAGTCATCAAGAAATTTTATTATTGATTCTTTTAATCAACCTATTAGATGACTTGTGAGCTTTTAAAAGTCATACGCATGACCAAGTGTATGGGTTAATGGAAGACACAGTTTCAAAATGCTTCCACTGTTTCACCAAGGCCAATAGATTTTTCTGCTTTTCCCTAGATTTTTCTACTTTTTCCCTTTTCTTCTCTCTTTCTCTTTCTCTCTCTCTCTCTCTCTCTCTCTCTCTCTCTCTCTCTCTCTCTCTCTCTCCTCACAGTGGAAATTAGAGGACTGAAATTATTTTTTACTATGTTTTTGCTTTGAATAATGATACAAATAAGTTATCACTCACAATGTGTTGTTGCCTCATATAGCTTATTGTGAAGTTCTATGTAAATTAGCAAGATTTGTTGAAAATAATGTTATTAAAGGCACACCATTTTCATTCTTTGTCTAAGACATCAATAGATTTAATACATGCAAAAGGCATATAAAATTTGAAGTTGAGATTTATGAATGACATCTCAAAAATGTGAAAAGAAAGGTTATCTAGTTACCTCAAGTCCAAGAGGTCAAAGACATTTTCTCTTTCCTTAAGGTACACTTAAGGTAGAGATTAGTGCTAAAATTAAGTAAAGACACATAAATGAACGGAAATAAATAACTATAATAGTTTTAAATTTATGTATTACTTCAAAGTATTTGTTTAGATTATTGAAATGTGAGGTATAAAAGTTAAAAGCTTTTTTTTAAAATCATCATTTCTATATCATGCTATATCATGTCATTTGCAAAATATAACATTTTTCACTTAAAAAATTCCAACGTGTGAAAAAAACCAATTAAATTAGCCTGTGATTTTTTAGATAGGAAATAACGACTGGCATTTTTATTTAGCTACATCATTATTTCAAAGGAATATGGTAAGGCTTTTAAAAATGTTTAAATTTGTATGAAAGATTTTATGGACATGAACAATACCTAAAATTAAGTCGACCCACATTTCATTTTGCTCTGGACCCCAAAGGGGTGTTAAATGTAGCTTTCTTTAATGACTCATTCTTTATTTGCCATTATTACTTAGAAGCAGAAGACAAAGTGTACAGATTTAGAGCATTCCTATATTCTGGTAGCGTACAATTACATAAATGCTTTAAGGTGTATGAGTCATTATCATTAATAAATTAACTTATTAATTTCATGAAGCTAACATAATGAAATTCTATGGATACTCTGAGAGTATACCAAAACCAATACCACAATCTACAAGAAAATGGTTGCTCATCCCAAAGTCACCTTGTAGCTTTAACTAGTAATTTCATGTTCTAAGTATTAAGTAATGCCATCATTAATTCACCTATATTACTTAATAGGCTAATTTCTTCTAGAAGGCTCAGTACTTCCTTTAAAAAAACACTGCCGCTTAAACTAAAACAACTCTGTGTACTTTTTCATGCTAGCTACTCATCATAGGAATTTTCCATTATATCACTTACTACTGAACATTCTCTTCATTCAAAAGCTTTTTGGTACCTCTGTTCAGTTTCAAACTTGTCTAGAGAATCAAGAGGAAATAACATAAACCAAATATGTATAATTTGTTATTCACCTGAAAACAGCTGTGAAATAAATCATGAAATATTTTAAAAGACATTGGGGTTTGTTTATGAAAAATGAAAAGGCTCAGTAGCCTGGAATGTTAAAATATTCCACAAGGCAAGGGTCAGTAAAATGTTTGTTTTCTTTTCAGAGGCAAGAGATAACTTTTTGATGCTTTCTTTTCTGTTTTGAGATAGCTCTAAACTTTGTTTTCTCAGCTATAATTGTTGCTAAGGCCACGGTGATCTTTCAGCACTTAAAATATTCGTTGAGCAGTAACATCCGTGGGTCTAAATCCAATCCCTATCTGCGAGCATCATCTTTTACATTCTTTCCATTAGTCCACTAAAGTATCTTGCAATGGAAGTAAATACAGATGTTATAGTCAATATCCGCAAGAACTGCAGCCAATATTTTCCTTAAATGGAAGCACTCTGAGACTTATAATCAAAACACTATTTACTAAGTACTTATTGTATACAAAGATCTTAAAATTCAAGGTAGAGGTTACCTCTGACCTAGAGAAATGAGAATGAAGAAGATAGGGTACAAAGGCAATAGAAATGTGGCTTTATCTTTGTAATTTCAGAGGTAAATGCTTGCTGCCCACTTTTGATTTTTCATTCTAGTCCACAGCATTTCATGAGCTGTAACACCTGTCTTCCTTAACTGTGAGTCTGAAGAATAAATTACCTAGCTGTCCAGTCTTCTCATACTCTTTTTCACTTCTAAGTGAGCCTTTCTGAAAGGAAGGCTTTACTTTGTTCCTCCAGGGCAAGGCTCTCAACTGGTGATGGAGGGTAGAGCAGCCTCATCTAGAGTAAATTTCATACCAGCTGTGTCCCCTTCTGAGCCAATCATTTCTCATCGGTTCTTATCTCAAGTAAGAAAGAGTAAGCTCAAGTAAGCTGATCACTGGGCTTTCCTATAAATCTAATCATGTTTCATTTTTTATAAAAAACAACAGAGACTTAACAGAAAAATGTTTACATTTTACAAAGCTGGGTAGTAGACACATTGGTGTTTGTTATATTAGTCCTCATAATTTATTTCATGATAAATATGCTTTTAATTGTCTCTGTATAGCTGTAGTTTCAATTGATAGATCTTTCAACATGATGCTTTTGGAATACTTTAAATTTTATTAAAGATTTCCCCTATTGTTACAATTATTTCAACAGTAAAGTTGGGGCAAACAATGTCATTCTTGCTTCTTAGAGATGCAAGGGAACAAAAAATAAATGGACTCAAATGGCTGGTGCCTTTACCATGTACAACCTCAATAATTCTAGCTACACTAAGAAGAAAGGAAAGGGGTAGAGAAGACACAAGAAGGTATAATTAGGGAAAGGGGGAGATATAATAACTTCAGAGGTAGGCAAAGTGAACAAGAGACTAGTGGAAATCTGGTAATTATATGTGTATATGTGAGCACTCTCATTTCATATGCACACTGAGGTGTGTATCACTAGGGGTCAACCTACAAAGGCAAAAATTGTCAAAGGTTTTAGAAATAAAATTAGCCAGAATACATTACTTGTTTAAACAAATACACAAATACACTATCCTCCAAAAAAAAAAAAAACTGGCTACTATAATTTTGATTCGTTCTTCTTTCCATAGTTTCATCAGTACTTTTTTAATAGTCTAGTTTTTTATTACATATCTTGCTTCTGTTATTCTATGTTACTGCTTCTTCAGAAACATTAAACAATCCACAGATGGAACTGAGAATTACATTAAGAAAGAAACTTGTATTTTAAGAACTCACAATTCCTAACTCTAGGGGAAGTTTAAGTAATAGGGAAATAAGTAAAATAACACTTACTGAATTTATACTGGCCATCTCTATTTCATGAACACTAAGCACTAAGAGGAGATGCAAAATAAACATGTCATCACTCAATATAGGATTTGCCAGCATGGTAAAGGTAGACTGAATATCTATTCCCAAAATATATAAACATAGAAAGATGGAAGGAAGATATATGCCAAGAAATTGTTATGATTACTAGCATGGTTTGTGATAATATAAAATGATTAATGCAAGTAAATGAGAATGTATATTGGATAATTTTCCTCAAGAATATAATTTTTAAATTCTCTTTGACTTCCATCATTTCTCATAACTCTATATATACTTTTAACACTCTGTCTTTAAATTATTATTTAAGTCTTTAAAGAGGCAGAAAATAGTACAACCAAGCCAATAATAACAACCACATCTTGTGACATCAATGGAAACTAATACCACATTTCCTTAGAATGTTTTCTTGCATTAAAACATAGAGACACACACAGAGTTGTAAATGAATTCATCAACTTATCTTCTTTTCTGTTGCTAGGTATGTATTTTTACAACATATATATGGGTTATTATACTGTCTTATTCTTGTATAGTTCTCCAGAGTTGAATACTCTCCTAATCCCTAAATAGCACTTTAGACACAATAAAATGAAGCATTATCCCACTTTCCAATTTCATTACAACTGCTTGCTAAGAACATTAAGTCAAGTTACGGTAACTTTCATTATTTGCAGTTCCCTGAAACATCTTGTATTCTCATCTCAATTGCTGAAGTGCTCCTTTCTCAAATTCCTTTCTTCACATCTTAGCCTAGTGAGCCCTCACCCATCTTTCTTCCCTCTCCATTTAATCATTCTTCTGTGCTCCCATAGAACATATATATGTTTATCTCATGTGATGTATTATTTTGCATTACAGATAAATTATTTATATGTAATATTTCCTTTATGAACTATGTATTATTATAATTCTCATTTTCAATGTCTAGTACAATTTCTGGATATGATAAAGATGACTTGTTAATTTCTAATATCCATTTATTTCTTTTATTGGTAATAAATATTGACTTTAATTGTGGCAGTAACATACATGGAAAGAAGACAACTTACAAATAGTTGTGGCTCAATGACTAAGTGCTGGTCAATGAAAAGTAGGTGGTGATGTGGTATGGGGTTCCAAAGAAGCTCTTGGGTTTCTTCCTTAGCAGAAATGATTCATCTAAGAGGTTTATATATTTTCTAAAAATGTTTTTGTCCTTCCATTTTCCCTTTTATCCTTCCTCCACATTTCACCTTTCTCCTTTCAAATATCAACTCCTACATAATAACTAAAGTTCTGTCATAGACTATTATATCCTCTCAAAATCTGTTATTAAGGCTCTCATTTCCAGTATGACTGAATTTACGAATAAGCCATTTAAGGAAGGTAACTGAGGTTGAATAAAGTCCTAAGGATGGGTCCCAAATCCAATAGGGCTGGTGTCCTTATAAAAGGAAGAGATATCAGGAGACTCTCTCCCCCCATATATGGAGATATATGGATATATATGAATATATGTGAACAATATGAATATTTTTAATGAAGTCAAGGTTCATAAGAAGTGTTGAATAAAATTTATTGAATGAATGAATACATAATATGAACAATGATTTTTTTAAAAGTCTCATTGACTCTTATTTCATGTCATCTACAATTCTAGACTACCTTACTCAACAACTGATTTTTTTGTCCTCAATGGTATAATTTAACTAAACTTAGTTAATATACCTCCATTTTAAGTAGCTAATCCACAGATTTAAGTTATATATATGTTTTAAACTTTATTTTTATTAGTACATATTTGTCATACATATTGATCACATTCATGATAATTTATACCTATATATAATATATCTTAACTCTTTTTTCTCACTCTCCTCATAAATTATGTTTTAATTTATAAACAAATTTCTCTAAACATCAACTTTTAAAAAAATACTATTCCAAAATAGAATCTGGATGTTGGAACTTTAGGCACTGGAGAACAGGCGGCCTACTCGCCGCCCTGGTGAGCAGCTGGGGGCCTGGCAAACCACTGGCACACCAGGGAGAGAACTATCAGCGACTCCTAAGCTCTGCATCATGTTGGAACTTTGGGCACTGGGAGAACAGGCAGCCTACTGGCCATCCTGGTAAGCAGCTGGGGGCCTAGCAAGTCTCCGGTGCACTGGGGCGGGAAGTATCAGCAATACCTGAACTCTGCATCATGTTGGAACTTTGGGCACTGGAGAACAGGTGGCCTGCTCGCCGCCCTGGTGAGCAGCTGGGGGCCTGGCAAACCACTGGCACACCAGGGCAAGAACTATCAGCGACTCCTAAGCTCTGCATCATGTTGGAACTTTGGGTGCTGAGAGATAAGGCAGTCTGCTGGCCAGCCTGTAAGCAGCTAGGGCCCTGCAGGCTAAGAATCAGACATTGATCGATCCCCCTCCGCCCCCGTTAGCAAGTAGGCACCTGCGGTCTGAGTATCTTTTTGGAGGATGAATGTATACAGTGTGGAAAGTAAGGGGGATTTCCTTCTACCATCTCTTTGAAGGCAAATATTTTTATCACTGTTTTGCTCAGTTTTGATTAATGGTACTGCTTTATTCAATATTGTTTTTAAAAGTTCGATATTTCCTTCTATTTTTCTCTATTTGATTGAAAGAACAGCTATTGTGAACAAAATGGGCTGTACTATTGAGCCCATTGCTTGTGTCCTGGTGACCTGCTCTGAGGTTCTGTGGTAGTTTTATTGCAGTGTGGTCGCATGGGTTTGTTCTGTCTTGTTCTGCTGTATTTTGCTACCTTCAAAAAAAAAAAAAAGTAGATAAGAAAGTAACAAAATACCTCCAAAAATCTCCCAACTCCACCAAAGCTGATCCATGGAT